>VDFB02150911.1:0-20828 GCA_007258455.2 Sequoia sempervirens
GATTAAAGAAAAAATATTCAATAAAAAACTATCTAACCAAGTGGAAGCACTAGATATCAGAGTTACAAATCTAAATTCGAAAGAATTAGAATTTTATCATTCATGAAAAAAAAGTTATGCGTTATACGGTGAGTGTCACTCCTTAAAAATGTTGTTTTATGAAAAAACAGTTTTCAAAGGAGATGGAAAAACAGGTGCAATCTAATTCCAAAAATTTTGAAAAAAATATATTTAAAATCTATAGACAAAATGTCACAAAACTCTAGTTTGCATCATCTTCAAATTCCTCACGGTTTAGCCGCTATAGGTGCCCGAAAGTGAAGATTTAGTTACAAAAAAATATTTTAGTGTCCAGTTTGGCCAAAAATTGTAAACCACTATTGTGGGATCACCCTTATATTTGATTGTGCATGTTCCTTTCCTTGTCAACTACTTCAAAATCTGTGAATTCCTTTGGAGTGATGGCCCCTTTAACAATGGAAGTTGTGTCTTTTTCTTTAAGGCAGCTTTAATTACCTTTTTCCCTAAGATCTCCTTCTAAGAATACTACATCCTATGATCTTTCTTTGTGAACTACAAACTTCCAACAAACTCTATCTTGGACTGGCCCAACGGCTAGATTAAAAAGTGATCCAAATTCTTTTAGTTGCAACTTCTACTAGATTATTGATCACTATTTTTTTCTTCAATAGTAGATATTCCTATTGGCAGTACAACATGATCACCTTTCTTTTATGATTCTTTCTATAAAATTCCACAAAATTGACCTGCCTTTAAATTTTAGTGTCAATCTCCTTTGTCTTCTTCTACAACCTTTTTTAGCTTGGCATCTTTAAAATTTTGGATCCTTTTCCCTAGCAACATTGACTTTCTTGACAACCTTTTCACCTTCCTATTTTTGAAAAACTAGTGACCCCACTCTTCTTTGATGAGGGACTCACCTTGATTTGTAGATTTGCAGTGATTCCTTTACCTTCAGCTACAATTGGGTCTCTTCTATCTTCGATCTTTTTTGGATCTCACTTGGATCTTTGACAATGATCTATGATCTTTTTCTCAATTTCCACGTGATTATTTTCTATACTTTTCTTTGTTTCTTCCATGATCTCTTCTGGATCTTTTTCTTCAACTTCTAACTCTTCCCTAATCATTGTGCTATGATACCACTATGTAGGGGGTGGATGTAGATAAATCATATAAAAAAATATCATTTAAGACATTCAACTATTCATTGATCCTTTATTTTTATATCAATTGATACAATATATTTTCAAATTACTTCTATTTATAGAGGTCTTATTAAAAGATAACTAGAAATATCTAATCTTTATTTTATCTCTAGAAACTTCTAAAACAATCTATTTGACTATTTTTCCATTTGAAATTTTCTCATCTAGAACTATCTAATTTTTAGATTGTCTATTTAATATTCCCTCTTTCTAGAAATTTATTAGTTTCCCTCTTTGTTTTAGAAACTTCTTCAATCAATTAATAGTGTGAAAAAGAAATTCAACACCAACAAATATTAGATAGACATCTTTCTTTAATATTATAATTATCTTCACTTGCATTGAAACTTTATGGTAGATTAATGACCTGTACATATCTTAAATATATCTATCTAAAAAAATGTTGAAAGATATCAATTTGAAACTTTTAATTTATTTAAAAGTTCTTTTTTTAATTCTAATACTATTTTGTTGACTACATAATAGATAAATTGTATTATATCTACATTTAAAAATCATTTATTTCGTACTACTTATTCTAAAAATATTATGTTTATTATTAAATATTAATATTTCTAAATGTAAATGACCATCAAATTTAAGATGCAATACAATTATTTTTGCTAAAACATGCTATACCTTTTTATTGTCATTGTAGAATACCTTTGAATTAATTATTAATGTAACACGTAATAATACTTATTTGTATCCTGCAACAAATAGTTAAAGCTGGGATCCCTCGTAGGCACAGAAAATCAAGAGGCAGAAAAAGTTTATGTTTCTTCTCATTTTGTTTAAAGGCGGGATGCAACTCACAAAGAAGGGACTGAGAATAAAGTGTCCAGCAGGGAATTAAAGAACCAGACCTCTGCAACACATTGGAAAGAATAAAGATGGTCTTGTAATTTCTCTTGTGCTTCACTAATACAGCAGAAATAATCATTTTCCTCCGTAACAGTTATAACAAAAAAGGATTCTCAGTGAGCTAGGACGTGGGAAGTTTCATACAAAAATTCAAAGACACCGCTTGCCCAAAATTCACCGTTCCGCCTACATTCTCTTCGCTCAATCATTTCTTCGAACCGCAGCAGTAATACTTCTGTGTCTGAGGTAGAAATTGTTACGATTTGCACCTTTGTGTTGGTCTGGATTAAGTGTTGTTGAACCATTGAGCAACCATATACTCTTATTTTCTGTAGTCCCTGAAGATCAAATAACTTTCTGGAAGCATCTTCAATGCCTTACACTGCATTAGTATCAAGGTTGTAAGTGAGGACATGGCTCCTTCCTCCACCGCCGGCAACTCTTGTAGTTTGTGTAGTTGAACCAAAGAAAACACCTCCAGCTTAGAAAATGCTCCCCTCTCACCAAATTCTTTGGGTAACATCTTTAGGTTGCAGCAAGCAACGATATGTAGTTGGGTAAGACTCGCAATCTTATGCAAGTCAGGTAATTGTGTTAACATTTTACAATTGCTGAATTCAATGTAGTTCAAATATTGAAATCGACTAAATGTAACTTCCACTTTGCATAGTTGAGGGCACCTTAACCAGAGCTTCCTCAGTTTTGACAATGCAATTATGTCATGTGGTAAGCTTTCCATCTTTGCTAGACTCAAGTACAAAGATTCCATTTGTTTCATTCTTGCTAATGTTCCTTCCTTAATTGTTTCCTCGCCGTTTTCAAGCTTCAAACTTTTGAGTTGTATTAAATTGCCCAAATCATTTATTGAGGGCGGATTTCTTCTGATCTTATTAGGACTGAATCTTATCCATGCATTTGCTGCACCAACTGCACCAAAGTGCTCCAGAGACGTGAGCTTTGAGATTCTATATGGTATACACTGTAAATATTTACAATCGAGAATGTCCAGGATTCTCAGAGAGCTAAGCTTATCAATTTTGGATGGCAGTTCCCTAATTCCAGATCCACCCAGATTGAGTATCTGGAGATTCTTAAGAGCAGTAATAGAATTAGGCAGTCTCTTGATGGGGGTACTCTGTAGATTCAGGCAAACCAAATGTTTCAAGCATCCCAAGGTTTCAGGCAATGATAGGATGGACGTCTGTGGCAAATCCAGGACCCGGAGAGACGACATACTCCTCATTACCTGTTTTGGAATTTCTCTTAAGTAACGATTCTCCCGAAGTAGCAAAGAGTGGATACGGGGGCCTCTGAATGTATCAGCTACACTAGTCAGCCTATTCTCCATCAAAGACATTCTGGTGCATCTAGAGCAGTCGTTGGCTGGAAACTGCTCTAGACCTCTGCCCGCCTGAAACAAGCAGTTCTCTTCTCTTCCAGAAATCTGTCTGACCAAATCAAGGAGAACATCATGTATCCTGAAACAGACCACACTCCCATCTACATCTTGCCAAACTGCTTCAACGAGACAGCGGTCGGCTAATATATTTACATAAGTAGATGCAATTTTGAGTGGATTATGCCCTGCCACCAACCCTTCTCCAATCCATAACATGCTCACACGTGGAGTGTACAAGATTTGGTCTTCCGTGAAGAGAGCTAGGTAGAGAAAGCACCGCTGCAAGGAAATGTCAATTTCAGCTAAAGCGTCATAGCTTAATCGCAGCCGACCATGCAACGGCTCTGTAACCTGCTTGATGACCTCTGCATTCTGCAGCTTCTTTAGTATGATTTCCCATTCTTCTGAACTGGTGATGCCTGCCATTGCCCTCCCGATTATTTTGATGGCTAAAGGAAGTCCCTGGCACTCCTTGCAAACGCTCCGAGCTATTTCTTCCTGTATGCCTGTTGGTAACTTTCCAGAATTGTGTGGAAAAGCATGAGAAAGAAACAATTGCCAGCTATCATTCTTCATCAACTCTTGTAGTTGGACAGTTGATGAACCTGGAACTCCCATCTCTAAGAGCGCCCTGTTATTTCTGGAACTCACTATAATAACACTTAAGTCGTTGTTGGACCTGCAGGTGGAAGGCAGAGGGATGCCCAACTCCTCCAACAAGTGGGCACCTCTGTCCCAAACATCATCTAGAAACAGGGCAAATCTGTGTTTCCTCAATCTCTTATTCAACCATACTTTAATATCATCTTCACTCCATAACTGGTGGTTAAAATCCTCATTTCTTTGGAAGGCTATTTGGTTACCAAGATCATTTCTAAGTCCAGTTAAAAATGGAGTCTGTGAAACAGTAAGCCAGAGCAATAAACCACTACCAAAGAGACTTTGTACCTGGTCACTGTTGAAGAATCTTTTTAGGAGGAGAGTCTTCCCTGAGCCTCCCATGCCCACCACGCCCATCCGAGACTCATTTTGCACCAACTTCTCAAATCTTCTAAAGGCCGTATCTTGTCCCACAATAAGCAGCTCCCCTGTAAATTTCGTGGATTCCCTCGTAGGCACAACTGAGCTTGTTGCTGCCAGGATTTCCCTGCTGGAATATTGAAGATGCCTCTTCAACTGACCAAGCTGAGTCGTAATGCCAATCAATGCCGCGTTGTCTCGGTGTTCTTTGATGTTTGAAACAGTGCGACTGATTTTTTTGCTCTTTTTATACCGAGAAAACACATCATATGTTGGTATTGCTATTGTGCATTCTTGAACTATTTCAGTTGCTTGTTGGAGAAGCTCATCCAGCTTTTTGAGCCAATTATCGACAGCTGAAGGGATAAGTTCCTCGTCCAACTTATCGGAGCTCAGAGCGAATCGCTGACTGTGCAGGGCAAAGTTAATATCTTGAAGACTGATTAAAAGCTCGTTGAGGGATTCCAACTCTTTACTGAACCGGACAGCAACGCTGATTTGAGAAAGGATCTCCTTGATTGCAATGTCGATCCCCAGACCTACAAGTCCTCCAATCAGAACACCAGACATGTTTTCTGGAAACAAAGGACCAACAAAAATCCGCTTGAACAGCACAGAGATCTATTGCTGTTGCTAACTCCGAGATCTATAATCGTTGCTGCAAGCGTGGAAATAAATGCAATGCAAACCCAAGTCTGGCACTACGAAAAAACTTTTGGATTGTCAAGACGTGGTGTGGCGGCGTCCAACACTTACCGATCGTCAAAACACGCAGTCCAAGTAAAGAATTTTCGATCGTCAAAACACATTTCTGTCCCATAGGCTTTTAGCCTCGTGGAGAGATCGATCTTTGGCCTCGTACAGGTTAGTCAAAAGTATTCACGTGATCAAAGTAGAAATTCTTGGATTGCCAGACCCCGAGTGCCCCACATTACTCATTGTTCGATGTTACCAAAACTAATATTTTAGCGAGTAGATGTTTCTTCCATCTTTCCCAAGCTGACCACACAAGAAAAAAAATAGAAACCCTTCGATATCATGAGATATGGGTTCTTGTTGAACCACTACTCATGAAACATGGGTCAATGAGTTTGACTCGAAACTACACAGTTGAATCCTGATAGCAATATCATAATTTGACACGCTGTGGAAAAATACCTCCTACTTATCAATTGATGAGCTAAAGGGGCTCTATTATGAATGGTTCATAAGGCACAACACTTGCTGAAGGTTTTGCAAATGGGGTAACAACTCAAGCGGGCTTAACCTTGGAGAAAACTCCTTTGTTAAGCGCGCTTGAGCTGGAGCAGTACCGGGATGGGTGACCTCGGGACGGACCAGTGCTTCACCTCTATGAGCATCACCTAGATGCAATGAGTGCTAAGTGGACCATTCGATATCATGAGATATGGGTTCTTGTTGAACCACTACTCATGAAACATGGGTCAATGAGTTTGACTCGAAACTACACAGTTGAATCCTGATAGCAATATCATAATTTGACACGCTGTGGAAAAATACCTCCTACTTATCAATAGAAACCATTGTTAGGTCACCATGTTGTACAGGTCAAAAAGAGCAGCTATGATATGGCACACTTTTCAATCATGCTTTGGATCCCTAAGTTAAAGTATGGTTTTATTTAAAAAATCTATATATTCTTGATATCCGAAGATTTGAGATTGAATTATTGTTGTGATGGCTGGGCCCACTAAATTTTGAGTAGTTAGTGTTTGAACATAATAGCATTTATAAATTTTGAGAAGGTACGTGTTTAGATCACAGTCACATTTACAATTTTGTTTTTAAAGGTTGCAATTTTATTCAATGTAGAATATTGACTCTCATGGGCAATGGTTGTGTGCTTTTCTAAGAAGATTATAATGATGATTATCTCAATGAAATGTAAGGATTTTATTTTAAGGTTGTTTGGGTTTTATTTTAAGGTTGTTGGAAAAAGGAAAGGTTTTTTTATTAATCTTTAAATTAATTTGGATCGATCTTTTTTTCAAAAAAATATTGAAACACAAACTAACTAACACATTATGTTTGGCTAATCAAGTTGTTTGGGATATGTTTATTTGTTGCAAAGAGGTTTGATTGATAAAAATATGATTTGATTAACCTATGAAATGCAAATCCTAATCTAATTATATAAATAATTATATAGATAAATATATAATTTACAAAAAAATAAATACAAAATAGGAAAGATCAGATAGAGAAGAACCTATCATCAAAAATTGAAAGCCATTGTCCCGAACACAAGCGTGTCACACGAATGACAGCACATCACATTGAAGCCTTGACTACACTATATGGATTAGGTGTCAGTCTAGCAATTTCTATGTTAATCTCCTTCGTCAATTCATGTTATTTCTTATCCCAAATCTAAACCTGTGAAAGCACAAAGAGGGAAAAGGGTTGTGCTATATTGGAGTTTTCTTTAGTCCAACCCCCATTTTGATCTTCCTACCTCCATGAATAACCAAGTTGATAGTGTGTGCAAGTGTTTTAATAAATTAAAATGCAAGGAAAACATAAAACCAAGCAAAGATTAAAACAAAAACAAACATTTGGATTAGGGCCAAGATAAACCTCAAACCTACAAGAACCCCATGAAATTGAAGTCCTCTTTGAGCTTGATAGAGAGATTGCCCCTTTGATATTGTTAGGTGTATGCTCTATGCTAATTCCAACAGCATTACAACTTGGTTTTGCTTGATTTGGATGCAAAATGATGAAGTTTGGCTATGGATGTAAGATGGTGTTGTGAGAGTGGAAATCTTGAGTGCTTGAGATGGTTGAATGGTTGTGTAGTGAATGTAGTGAATGAATGCCAAAAATGACTGTGTTGTCATTTAGCCAAGGGAGATGGGAATGGATAGTGGAGATTGAGGAAAGGATTAGATCAAGGTTGAGACATTTCAACCCATAAGATGATGGCACTTGTCATCATGTGGATGCATGAGACAAGATGGGAGTACTTGGTAGGTACCATAGGTAATGGATGTGACAAAAGGGAATTAAAATTCCCTTATAATCCCTAGGGGATAGTAAAAGGAATTAAAAATTCCTTGGGGCTTGGGAAAGGAATTAAAAATTCCTCCAAGTACCTTGGGAAAATAAAATGGAATTAAAAATTTCATATGGGCATGGATAGTACGTATTAGGGGGTTTGACCAAGGGGTTTGATTAGGCTAGATTATCAATCGATTAGAATGTGCAAGTGAGCGATTAAGTAGGTGATTAGGTGGGTGGTGATCTGGTTAAGGATCCACTTGCATATTATGGAGGATGTGACACCTTCCTAATCATGTGCACATATTTAACCAAGGATTATGCAAATTAATCATTATTAGAAGAAGGTTATGGAGGTGTGACTAGGTGAGAGAAAGTGGGGGAGGAGAGTTAAAAATTTAATTTAATTTTCATGGGGTGAGTGACTAAATTAAATAAATTAGTCCATTTATTTAATTTGGAGAGAAAAATGGGTAAGGTTATAAAGTACTTAATTAAATAATTAAATACCTTAGCAAACCTTAGGGAAACGATGAATATTAATTAAATAATTTAATAAAATTATTTAACTAATGCGGAAGGGAAGATGGAATAGATGAAATAAGGATAAATTTGACCAAATATAAATGGTCAAATTTAAGTGTCTATAGATAGAAAATAATAATGTGTGCTCTAAATCTTAAGTGTGTCTAAGACTATGACAAGAAGTGATAAATAAAATAATAATCAAAACCTTACTCAGGTAAAAACACAATTCTCGGTCCCAAACATAGGGCATGAAATTTATGGGAGGGAGTGGGGTATATTTCTTAATAAGAGACCTTTGATCGAAGGTCTTCGCACAAACACCTTCTATCAAAGATGGACCTTCAATCGAAGGTCTCTTCAATTGAAGGTTCTGCTTAATTTTAAAAATAATAATAATGCCTTCATCTGAAGATACCTTTGATCGAAGGCATTATTTTATTATTAATTTTTAGATATATCAACTAAAAACTCAATTGTCAATTCATTTTAGAAAAATAACAAATTGAGTTGTTATTCACACTACGAGGGAGGGAGCATTGCAAGGGAGCCTAGGACTATGCCTTCATTCACAAAGGAGACCATTTCAAACAAAGGGGCATAGGACAGGTTTGGGCGAAGGTCTGCAAGTAAGTGCCATCCCTTTAAAATCACTGTTCAATCACTGTCAAGGTTCAACATATGTGGCTATCACTAGGTTCTTTGAAGTTTATGTGGCCAAAGGATTGAATGAATGTATCCTATTGATTTCATTTTCCTACTATTGCCTTTGTCACTTCATTAATGCAAGTCTATAAACCTTATGAAACCGTAATGTACATGAAACATTTTATATATGTGTTCAATGCGCATGGAACCCTAATGTACATAAAACCTAAGGCAAGTGCACAAATATGGGGGGCCAAAAATTGGCCACTCCAATTTTTGGTTTTGAAATAGCAAAAATGTGAGTGCATTATTAGAAAATGTGCTCACATTATGGGTTAGTAGTGACTGAGCCTAGGCTTAGTCATTACCAAGCCAAAACACGAGCATCTTATAACACGCTCACTCTAAAGTAGAGGGTGTAAAAGGGGGATTTGTGAGAGGGGTGCAAATTCACTCTTATACAATATCATGACATCGCGATCTAACATCTTCTCAAAATAAAAGCATATTCTTTGGTGAACACATCTTTCTCCCAAGAGTACTTGTATCATTTAAAAACTCTAACTCATGATAAATAGTACATCATAACACAATAC
Organism: Sequoia sempervirens; assembly: GCA_007258455.2. Lineage (NCBI taxonomy): Eukaryota > Viridiplantae > Streptophyta > Pinopsida > Cupressales > Cupressaceae > Sequoia > Sequoia sempervirens. Next base: position 9,303 of record VDFB02150911.1, read on the forward strand.
CATCCATCCTCTAAACCAAGAATCATCTTTTAAACTTTTTAAGTCATAAATTTGGCATCTCACCAAAGACTCCAAGAGTCCTAGACATAGTAAACCAAAGTGCCAACACCTGTTCAAATAATATGAAAATCGGGAATCCTCTATCAATAGAACCAAATATGTCAATGAAGCCTCACTAAAACCTAAGGGTAGAATCCATGAGCTCCTTATGACACCAATCAACCATTGTAAGATATCATTCATCTTCTAATCAAAGATTATCTATTATTGACTACACACTAGAAAAATAGCCTAGAACCAAGATCTTACAACTGAAGTGCAAAAAATTATTGGAGTATAATGACACAAAAAATGCAAAAAACATAAAATTTTACATCAAATCGCCTTCATTCTCCTTGATTAATCTAGTATAGGATGCACCCAAAATCCTATTGATATGCTCAAATAATTAAGCTGAAATGTGGATTGCTCATTAAACCATCATAACCTACTTAGGATTGTGATAATGAGACGAAAAAGTAGTAGTATAAGGTTACTATCATATAGGATCAACTTGCTTTCTATTCTTTACACTAGTTATGGCCTTTCAAGGGGCTTATCATACATAAAGTAAAAATACCTTGGCTTGCAACAATCTTGTACAGTAGCTAGTTTAGGCTAAAATCCCAAACACTCATAAAAAATCTAATGTTAGATAAACCTTGGCTTGTTCAAGATTTTTTAAAATAACAATCTGATATGACATCTTCGGATAATGTTGGCTTCCAAAACTTGAAATGACTATATTTTCTAAGCGTGTTCTATTTCAAGAACAATGAAGTTGGAATTTCATCAATCTTGAACCTGCAAACATTTTATATCAAGACACAATAATAGAGATTTGTATGATAACCATTTGGTTTGTTGTGCATCTTTTTTGTTGTGAGCTGAGCATATTGAAATAACATAAATTTGGGGCCATTCTTAATACCCGATAGCTATCTAGATAACATTTAAATAATTTGTTGTATATTTCTATCAAAAGGTTAAAACTTAAATACTAGATTTTCCTGATACCATATTTAATTAGCATAAATAATGTAACTTCATATTTGGATTTAGAAGCATGGATACCTCTATAGGACCATTTATGTGATTTACACTATTGGGTGATCCTACAAAGATGGTTTATAATTTCTAGTAGATTATGATTTTTGCTGAAATCACATATTTTTAGAAAATATAATGATTTAAGCCTTTAAAAGTTTTATTTAAAGCACTCCAATTGAAAATGGTTTGATCAAACTACCTTAGATCAAACCCCCTTGGATAGAACCCCACCAGTTTTAAACCATACCTATAACGAAGTCTCCTTTACACCTATCAAAATGTTGATAAAAAAAAAAATTGATTTACCTTTTGGGGGATCAAATGGATTCATTTAAATTTATTTTTTGTAAGTATATAGTCCTTATTATAAGCTTCCCAAAAAATATAATTTTAAATAAATTTAATTTTATTATTATATTTAATTTTTATTTCTTGTGAATGTAGGTTTTTCACTGAAAATAAAACTCTTTATTCTACACATGTGGAAAAATAAAAAATTGTCAAAAAAAATTGAAAATATGAGTGCACAGATATTGAGTCCTTGATCCAACCAAAATAAAATTTTCAATTTCAATACATACAAAAAAAGTTACTGCTATATGGTCGTTATGTCAGTGTAATTAGTTTGACTTTGAAATTTGATTAAAGAAAAATATTCAATAAAACTATCTAACCAAGTGGAAGCACTAGATATCGAGTTTCAAATCTAAATTAAAAAGAATTAAAATTTTATCCTTCATGAAAAAAAATTTATGCATTATACAGTGAGTGTCACTTTTTAAAAATGTTGTTTTCTAAAAAAAAAAATTTTTAAGGAGATGGAAAAAGAAGTGCAATCTAATTCGAAAATTTTGAAAAAAATATATTTATAATCTATAGACAAAATTTCACGAAACTCTAGTTTGCATTATCTTCAAATTCCTCATGGTTTAGCCACTATAGATTCTTGAAAGTGAAGATTTAGTTAAAAAAATTATTTTAGTGTCCAGTTTGGCCAAAAATTGTAAACCACTATTGTGGGATCACCCTATCGTTATTTATTATTAGCATAGATTTCTTAAATACATCTATCTAAAAGATACGAAAGATATCAATTTCAAAACACCTATCAAACCTATATAACTAATTGCGTATATATCAAACATATAACTAATCGCATACAAATATCTCAAAATTATAATTGTCTTTGTCAATAGTTTTGAATATTATTAGCTAATTTTTGGTATGTTATCAGTAAAGGAGTTTTTTTGTAAACACATTTACACCATTATAGCCTCTTGTCATCATTGTAGTTTTGCCAAGTTATGCCTCTCAACAAAATGATCTCACATTGTTGGAACCTCTAAAAAATGCATTTTGCTTCCAATCATCACTTTTTTGCAACATCAGTAGATGAAAAATGTATAGTAGAGTCTTGCCATACTTATCTCACAAATTACCAAAATAAATCAGGTGGAAAAAATAGACATTCGCAAAAACATAAGGAATATAAACATTTACTAACGTACACTGTTAGTAGTGGTAGTCAGTTCCGATTATGATCTCGAACAGGCATTATTTACACTATCTGAAACTTGCAAGTTGCTCCCAGTGTTCTGCTATATCACTGTCAATTTTTCCATTGTCTATCAAATATAATGAAATTTGCTTTCAACTTGAATTACCCTTATTAAGAATTTCGAGAGCAATTATACAAATAATGTCAATTAGAGAACGAAAAATAATATTCTTAGAAAATGCAACTATAAGAAAAATATATAAAAAAAATCGCAAATTCTACAAGAAAAGTGTTAGCAACAGTATAGAAAAACAATAAATCTCCCCAACAGATGCCTAAAAAATCTGATACTACTCTGATATTCTACAATTCCAGATTGAGTTTACTCGATGACCTAACTCCTTGTCCCATTGATATCTAGGGAGACTAAGAAGGTATTGCGATGTGAGCTGTAATAAAATAATTCAGGATTATATTGTTATTGAGAACAGCTGATTTTTCCTACACTCTACTCACAAGATGATCATCCCTCGTAGGTACAGAAAATCAAGAGGCAGCAAATCTTAATGTTTCTTATCATTTTGTTTAAATACAGTATACAACTCACAAAGAAGGGACTGAGAATAAAGTGGAGCAGAGAATTAAAGAACCAGACTTCTCCATCACATTGGAATTATGCTTCACTAATACAGCAGAAATAATCATTTTCCTCCGTAACAGTTATAAAAAAAAAAAAGGATTCTCAGTGAGCTAGGACGTGGTAAGTTTCATACAAAAATTTAAAGACATCGCTTGTCCAAAATTCACCGTTTTGCTTACATTCTCTTCTGTCACTCATTTCTTCGAACCGCAGCAGTAATGCTTCTGTGTCTGAGGTAGAAATTGTTACGATTTGCACCTTTGTGTTGGTCTGGATTAAGTGTTGTTGAACCATTGAGCAACCATATACTCTTATTTTCTGTAGTCCCTGAAGATTCAAATAACTCTCTGGAAGCATCTTCAATGCCTTACACTGCATTAGTATCAAGGTTGTAAGTGAAGACATGGCTCCTTCCTCCACCGCCGGCAACTCTTGTAGTTTGTGTAGTTGAACCAAAGAAAACACCTCCAGCTTCGGAAATGCTCCCCTCTCACCAAATTCTTTGGGTAACATCTTTAGGTTGCAGCAAGCAACGATATGTAGTTGGGTAAGACTCGCAATCTTATGCAAGTCAGGTAATTGTGTTAACATTTTACAATTGCTGAATTCAATGTAGTTCAAATATTGAAATCGACTAAATGTAACTTCCACTTTGCATAGTTGAGGGCACCTTAACCAGAGCTTCCTCAGTTTTGACAATGCAATTATGTCATGTGGTAAGCTTTCCATCTTTGCTAGACTCAAGTACAAAGATTCCATTTGTTTCATTCTTGCTAATGTTCCTTCCTTAATTGTTTCCTCGCTGTTTTCAAGCTTCAAACTTTTGAGTTGTATTAAATTGCCCAAATCATTTATTGAGGGCGGATTTCTTCTGATCTTATTAGGACTGAATCTTATCCATGCATTTGCTGCACCAACTGCACCAAAGTGCTCCAGAGACGTAAGCTTTGAGATTCTATATGGTATACACTGTAAATATTTACAATCTAGAATGTCCAGGATTCTCAGAGAGCTAAGCTTATCAATTTTGGATGGCAGTTCCCTAATTCCAGATCCACCAAGATTGAGTGTCTGGAGATTCTTAAGAGCAGTAATAGAATTAGGCAGTCTCTTGATGGGGGTACTCTGTAGATTCAGGCAAACCAAATGTTTCAAGCATCCCAAGGTTTCAGGCAATGATGCGATGGATGTCTGTGGCAAATCCAGGACCCGGAGAGACGACATACTCCTCATTACCTGTTTTGGAATTTCTCTTAAGTAACGATTATCCCGAAGTAACAAAGAGCGGATACGGGGGCCTCTGAATGTATCAGCTACACTAGTCAGCCTGTTCTCCATCAACGACATTCTGGTGCATCTAGAGCAGTCGTTGGCTGGAAACTGCTCTAGACCTCTGCCCGCCTGAAACAAGCAGTTCTCTTCTCTTCCAGAAATCTGTCTGACCAAATCAAGGAGAATATCATGTATCCTGAAACAGACCACACTCCCATCTACATCTTTCCAAACTGCTTCAACAAGACAGCGGTCTGCTAATATATTTACATAAGTAGATGCAATTTTGAGCGGATTATGCCCTGTCACCAACCCTTCTCCAATCCATAAAATGCTCACACGTGGAGTGTACAAGATTTGGTCTTCCGTGAAGAGAGCTAGGTAGAGAAAGCACCGTTGCAAGGAAATGTCGATTTCAGCTAAAGCGTCATAGCTTAATCTCAGCCGACCGTGCAACGGCTCTGTAACCTGCTTGATGGCCTCTGCATTCTGCAGCTTCTTTAGTATGATTTCCCATTCTTCTGAATGGGTGATGCCTGCCATTGCCCTCCCGATTATTTTGATGGCTAAAGGAAGTCCCTGGCACTCCTTGCAAACGCTTCGAGCTATTTCTTCCTGTATGCCTGATGGTAACTTTCCAGAATTGTGTGGAAAAGCATGAGAAAGAAACAATTGCCAGCTATCATTCTTCATCAACTCTTGTAGTTGGACGGTTGATGAAGCTGGAACTCCCATCTCTAAGAGTGCCCTGTTATTTCTGGAACTCACTATAATAACACTTAAGTCGTTGTTGGATTTGCAGGTGGAAGGCAGAGGGACGCCCAACTCCTCCAACAAGTGGGCACCTCTGTCCCAAACATCATCTAGAAACAGGGCAAATCTGTGTTTCCTCAATCTCTTATTCAACCATACTTTAATATCATCTTCACTCCATAACTGGTGGTTAAAACCCTCATTTGTTTGGAAGGCTATTTGGTTACCAAGATCATTTCTAAGTCCAGTGAAAAATGGAGTCTGTGAAACAGTAAGCCAGAGCAATAAACCACTACCAAAGAGATTTTGTACCTGGTTACTGTTGAAGAATCTTTTTAGGAGGAGCGTCTTCCCTGAGCCTCCCATACCCACCACGCCCATCCGAGACTCATTTTGCACTAACTCCTCAAGTCTTCTAAAGGCCGCATCTTGTCCCACAATAAGCAGCTCCCCTGTGAATTTCATGGATTCCCTCGTAGGCGCAACTGAGCTTGTTGCTGTCAGGATTTCCCTGCTGGAATATTGAAGATGCTTCTTCAACTGACCAAGCTGAGTCGTAATGCCAATCAATGCCGCGTTGTCTCGGTGTTCCTTGATGTTTGAAACAGTGCGACTGATTTTTTTGCTCTTTTTATACCGAGAAAACACATCATATCTTGGCATCGCTATTGTGCATTCTTGAACTATTTCAGTTGCTTGTTGGAGAAGCTCATCCAGCTTTTTGAGCCAATTATCAACAGCTGAAGGGATAAGTTCCTCGTCAAACTTATCGGAGCTCAGCGCGAATCGCTGACTGTGCAGGGCACAGTTAATATCTTGAAGACTGATTAAAAGCTCGTTGAGGGATTCCAACTCTTTACTGAACCGGACAGCAACGCTGATTTGAGAAAGGATCTCCTTGATTGCAATGTCGATCCCCAGACCTACAAGTCCTCCAATCAAAATACCAGACATGTTTTCTGGAAACAATGGACCAACAAAAATCTGCTTGAACAGCACAGAGATCTATTGATGTTGCTAACTGCGAGATCTGTTGTCGTTGCTGCAAGCGTGGAAATAAATGCAATGCAAACCCCAGTCCGGCACTACGAAAAAACTTTTGGATTGTCAAAACGTGGTGTGGCGGCGTCCAAATCGTTTAAGCACGCAGTCCAAGTAAAGACTTTTCGATCGTCCAAACGCAGTTCTGTCCATGATTTAAGTCTTCCCGTGATCAGAGTAGGTATAAACTCTTGTACTGCCAAACCTGAATGCCCCATGTTATCTTTGTTCGATGTTACAAAAACTAATATTTTAGTGAGTAGATGTTTCTTCCTTCTTTCCCAAGCTGACGACACAAGAATAAAAAAGAAATTGTTGTTAGGTCGCCAAGTTCTACAGGTCAAAATCGGCAGTTATGATCTGACACTTTTCGACCATGCTTTGGATCCCTAAGTTCAATTATGATTTTATCTATAAGAGATTCAAGGGATACGTCGATAGACTGTCCAATGTGTTTATCTTCAAGGTGAACAGTGATCAAGGTCAAAGGGCAGCGGTAAAGAAAACATGACACGCAGAAAGAACAAAGAGTAATGCAAAGTAGTTATGTATGGCGAAACAAAGGAAATTTTGAGTAAATAAAGATCATAAATCTTTAGTGCAAGAGATGTTATCATTGTAAAAAAGACATTACCTGTTAAATAAAAAATAGATCTTAAAATCAGAAACCTGCATACCTGCATTTCAAATGAAGAGCGCATGTTATTAATCGAAGAGCCTCGTCTACTTGGTTAACCTTGTGATGTGACATAGATTCTAATCAGCACATGAGACATAGATTTTAATAATAAAATATCACAATTATTGAGTCGTTGCAAGATGGGTTTTACAAGAAATCTGTTTGCCAAGGGAGGGATTTTTTATTATTATTTTGTCAGTCTTAGGCATATGCGAAATTTGATGAAAATTTGGGTAGTAGTTGTGCATAATGCATATGTTACATATTATTCTAAGGATGTCATGTGTATTTCATTTTGAATTTATATAGGTTAATTCATGTGTATTACATGTTAATTGATTTCTATCAATCTACTTGCACATGGATTTTACTGATAGAAAACTATAGTTAAATAATGAGCTCAGTTAGATGTTTAGATCAACAAAGCCACAAAAACCAGCATTTTCATAGTAAATTAGGCGGATAAGAGGCAGTAGCCAAAAGCTTGCAACATCAAATTGGAGAAGCCTGTAGTGAGTTATAGATTGAAAGCGACACTTATTGCTGCTTTGCCTCCAAAATACTCAATGAGTTGCCTCTAGGACGGACCTGTAGATCTAATGCTCTGCATCCTAATACAAAAGGCTCTGTCTCTATAACAGGCAGTTGTAAATATTCTACAGACTCAAGCAGCAATGAAGAATTAAGCTCACTCAGAGCTGGAAACCAATAGTACCTTCAAACACTAGTAATTACTTCTCACTTTATACACGGAAGAAGAACAACCACCGACCAATGTAGAGATTTTTTCCCCTACCTAAATCTACAGCCAAAAATCTCCTCAAGAAATTCAAATTGCAACTACCATAAACCCAGCTCTATTCTAATTATGCATGACATCATGGGAGGCATGTATGCCCATAAATTTTCTACTAACTAGCAGTTCTGCCTTTTTTCCTAAATTCTTCAAATGTAGCCCTAAGATCTCATGGTCTTGGGCCTTCCATGAGTTCCATGATACGTCTTCTGCATCAAGATTCAAGCAATGTGCTAAGATAAGGAGATAGGTGGTAATAGCGGCCACTTGAATAAGACCCCAGTTTGGTCTTTAGGTTTAAGAATCGATATTCATGTGGAGATTTGATATAGAGTTGGGGTTATATAATTAAGATATTCAGATTTCCACATTAATCATTTTAGTATATTTGTCTTGAATCAGCTGTGTTGTATAATGTGTCTGTATTTGGAGTACTTTTGTAGTGCATGATTTTGGGGTATACCGTGTATGTACATATAATAAGAGGAGAAATTTTGAGAGAATTATTAAAAAATAGATTGACTGTACTAATTGAAAGAGGAGTTATCAAATATACACCAACCTGCACATTGGTGTGGTCTATGCTATTTTCCCCCAGAAAGTTGATGAATTATTTGAAGTTTTCTTCAGTTGGGAGATAATGCTTACCCACTAGAAGGCCAAATTGACTGCAGACAAACCAATAAAATGTTAAATTCCTGCTTATTTTCATCAACACAGATAAAAAGAACATAAATAGAAAGAATAAGATATAAGGAAAAGGATTTCAATGGCCATTTTTTGGTCCCAATGTCACATTTAAACATACAAGAAACATTATGTTTAGATTCTTAAATTTTAAGACTTAAGTGATTTCAACCACAGAACTGTACCCTCATTTGATTCTGTGAGCTAATGAATCTGAAAGAGATTTTCAAGAATACAATAATTTTGTTATATTGTAGCACTAATTACAATCTGTCAGATGAAATATAAACCCTAATAATCTTGATCCTCATCTACAATAAACTACAGGACATTTCATTTTTCTTTAAAAAAATGTAAATCTTCGCCTCTCTCCCCTACACTCCCCACAAGCTGCTGCACAACACCAGTGCAGCAACAGGCATGACAAAATTAGATATTACAAAGTAGAAAGGAATGACTTTCAATCGATGCATTTGGGATAGAAAAAATACTAAGAAAACACTTTCAAGTAAAATCAATTATGAATTTGCAATTGATGTTTGAGGAATGCACCATGTGGTCCGTCATCAAGAAGAAAAATATATCAAGAAAATTGGCAGAAGAGCCTAATTAATTATAGAGAAATTGTCACATTGGCCAAGACTATTCAATATCACATTGAAGGGCACTATACACAGGGAAATCCCCTTAGTTTTTGGCTAAATGCACAAGCTCCCAGGCCTTGTCTACCTTCCCTACTTTACACAGTGCATTAGTAACTAAGTAAAATGCAGAACATCTGGGAAAGACTGGCAATATTTCTCACTAATGTGAACTATAGTCATTTCTGCCTCCTGCACTGTTTTCCTTTAATGATGTAAAAAACACTGCTGACAAACTGGTCTCATTTGGCACATAGTTGGCCTCCAAAATTGCACGTAATAAATTGAGAGCCTCACTTGTCCTTCGTGTTTTTTACAAAAATGCAAGCATTCAATTTTGGGCATGTTATTCTTACCTCATGGAAGACATGTACAGATTTGTGCAGCATCTTAGCCTTTTCAAAGTGGGTAATGAGGTGCTCAGCCAAGTCAAGTCCAATTGAACAGGAATGCTGATTTGCAAGGCATGACCACCAATGATGTTTAAGCAACCACCAGCGACAATTATGTGGCTGCCAGTGACAATAACAGGACCACCGCTTTGTGCAGGACCGCCACTAACAATTAAGCCATTAGTTTGCAAGAGGAAACCACGCCTAGTGATCCCATCACCATACCAATATGTCCTCTGTTTAAGTTAGAAAATTGAAGTCTTGCTGGAATTTTTTAGCGGTTTTTTTTTTCTTGATCCTATATGGATCACAAAATAATAGTTAAAGCTAAGTTATGTAGCAATGTCCAACCTAATTTCCCAACAATGTCAGAGAAAAGTTCAGTTAAAAGAGTTTTCCCCCATACTTCCCTTGAAGAAAAAGGATCAGGTTACTTGCCTGTGCCTCTATTATGAACAGGCATTACATCAATCTATTATAGCAGTTGATAGAGTTAGTGTTTCTCCTATGACTCCTATTTTTGAGAGATCTTAGACACTATGAACTCTTTATATGTTATCTCTATGGTCTGCTTTTTAGTCAATCAAGGGTATAGACATTTGAATTGTTCTTTCAGCAATACTTTTTTTTTAAAGATGATATAATGTATACCTCTAGCTCCACCTTCCTCTTTGCCATCAAATCAGCCTTGTTTCCAGCAAGTGCCATCACCATGTTTGGAGTGCCTGCATATTAAACTATCTGTTAAAATTATGGCCATTCACACATGTAGAAACAAGAACTCTTGCTATCTTAAGATAAAATGAAGAAGAAAAGTACAATTGATTTCTCAAGGTGATTTAAGACACATGTATCCAGCAGTAACAGACTCATCATGGCCTATGTTGTAGCCATAATTTAATGTTTCTGTTACAAAAAGATCATCTAATGGATAAGACACTTCAGCAACAAACTTGTTTACCATAAGATTGACCTATTATGCCTACACTCAAGTATAAATTCTTGATCAGACAATTTTGTAACAAACTCGTTTACCATAAGATTGACCTATTATGCCTACACTCAGGCATAAATTAAGAAAAGCAATGTGAGGAAATTAAAAAACTTGAAAAGTTCTCCAAAAGATCTCCATATTAAACAACAGAATCCAAGTTTCATGTTTTACCAGCTACTTCACTGACGAAATCCAGTAGATCTTTTATTTGTCGAATATGCAAACCTTTATGTCTATCTAAGAGCCTAACAATGAAGGCATGGCAAACTGAACAGACTCCTTCAACTGTGTGATTCTGTTGTGGGTGTGGTGTAATTTTTTAATAGATCAGTTTGAGTTATGCCTTGCCTGATGATGATTCTTTATGGAAATATAAAACCCATGTGAATTTAAGCAACAACACTTGGTAGCAAAGAATTTTTTCGGAGATTGAGATTGGGTGTACTTACTGATAGAACGAGAGGGGATTACAAGCCTCCTATGAAGCAAAGACAATAACTTCTCAAAAGCTTTTATTTTGGATGCCTGCTATGGAGGAGCTCTTGTCTTTAAATCGCTGGTGTCCATTGCTCCAGCAAGCTCATCTGCATGGAAATCCAGTCCCTCATCTTCACTTTCCCCTCAAAGTCGGGAGAGAGCTGAGAAACCCTAGAGGGCGCAACCAATATGTCATTAAGTGGGGGATGAACTTGGTCAACTGCCACCATGTTGAACTTCAATGAATCCTGATAAAATGTTGCACACATTCTACCAAAAAAATAACTTCAAGACAAAGAAAACAAACAAATAGGGGTATAAGAGTAGGTAGTACAATAATATCATATATGAAATAAAACACCACAAAAATGAGCCGAGCGCCTATAGATTGGGAAAAATATTCAATGAAACCATGGCGAGTGACTTACCTTAAGATTCTAAACAATTTTTGTTGTGCTATCACCGATTATAGTGAGAAAAAATGGACAGAGTTTGCTGTTAAAAAAGAAACCGATTCCCCACCTGATTTTTCACCTTCGTGATGGCCCCCTTCTCTAGATCATTGGT
>VDFB02150911.1:25057-54046 GCA_007258455.2 Sequoia sempervirens
AAAGGGAATTTGATTGAAATGCTTTCTCACTGGATCAAAGGAGGAATCACAAGATCCTACATGTAATAAATCATAAATGAGGAAAATGAACAAGGATGATGTACCTAGTTCCAATAAGCCTTCTAAGCCAAATATCACGTTTGTTGTAAAAGGTAGTAATAAAAAGAGTAAAATAGTTGCAGAGGGGGCATCTATTGAGAGGCAAGAAGAATTTTCTTAAGAGGAAAGGCAATAAGAAGAGGAACAACATGAGGACTTGAACGAGTATCTCCTCATGAGAACATTCTAGAGGAACCACCTACCTCCTCTTCTCTAATTTTATCTACCCCTACTCCTCCTATGTCTTCACCAGTTTCTACCATTGTTCCTACCACGGCCATTCCTACAATAACTATCAATGTTCCTTCAGCTGCGTCAGTCCAATCCATTCATTCATCCCCTTCCTTGAGATCAATCTTTCATAGTTCCAAATATGGTTTGGATAATGTTTCAAGATCACATATATCTTTGCATAGTTTATCATCACCTTCATTTGACATTATTTCTCAATCTGAATTAGAACAATTTATGTTTGAGTTTGTGCAAGTTTCTAATGTGGAAATGCCCATTGCTATTTTGACTAACACTGCTCCAGTTATGACAACAACTTTTATGAATACAACGACGACAACTCAAGCCATGGTTGCCAATCCAGAAGAGCGTTCTCCACTTCCACCTTTGCTCTCATCCCAAACCCAAAAAAGGAAGAAGAAATTCATCTCCCAGATGACTTCGACTTTACATAGTTAACATCGATGAAGAAAAAAGCCAAGAAAAATCCAAAGACTCTTTCCAGGTTGTTGTTTGATAAAGAAGGTTACAAGTATGCAAAGGTGGCTCAACCTCCTAATAAATCTATAGAAGAAGTGGATATCTCTGATTATTCCATCACAAGGGTTGAGTTAGGGAAGATAACTCACAAAAGTGCTAAGTTGGAAGCTCAATCTACACTGGATTCCCTCATTGAGAAATTTCATAAGGTCAAAAAGGTGAAGGATCAATATAAAGCCAAGGCAAAGCAGTTAACTTTCATACTCCAAAAGATTTCTCAATCTTTGGAGTCAGTTGAGCCTATGGTCATGAGCATTGAAGATCTAGTCATTTAGAAGGTGGAAAAAGTGCATACAAGGGCAGGGTAGTCGATGAGTTCCTAGATAGAATGCTTGCACAAGACGCACAAATTTTAAGATCCTCTATGGAGAAAATGGAAGAGATGGAAAGCTTAAGATCAGAGTTAGACAAAATTGTTGATACTTTATCCCAGGAACAACAAGACATGGAAAATAGTTTGCAAGCTTGGATTAAGATGAAGAAGCTCAAAATGGATGCATTAGTGGAAATTGGGATCATTCCTAATAGGGAAATGTTTGTTGAGATAAAGGAGACCATGAAACACAAAGTGAACATCATCAAGGAGTTGATCAACGATTTGCAAAGTGCTCAAGAATTCAATGAGGACAATGATTTGAATCTTGTTAGTAGGGTTGAAAAGCTTCCTTGTAAGTTACTTGATGATAACCAAAAGTTCCTTTCCTTAGATGCAGTTGTCCAGGAATTCACCAACATGATCTAGAAAGAATTTGAAGATCAAGCCTTTTTAGTGGCTTTGATGGACAAGTTTTGGATATTCAGTTAACCCTGGAGAACCTAAAATTGTTTTTAGGAAGGCACAAGAAAGCTTGTAACACCATAAAGGATTCCATAACAAGGGTCCTATTTATCTCTAAACATACTTTAGGTCCTGATAATGATGAAGTTCAAGCAATCATGAAGAATTATGAAGATTTCATGGAGAAGGATGGTGGAGAAAGTTGAATGTGCCTTGTTTAATTTTTAGTATTTTCATGCTTTATGTAATTATTTTTAGACATTTTACATGTCATTTTCAAAAATGTAATTACATGTAAAAATAGAGAAGTCCTAATCAAATCGGACTCTCCTGTGGAATAAGTCAATTTAGTTATTTCTTTCCTAGATTATGTCTCAACTCTCCTCTACATATATGGAGTTCTTTTGTAATAAAACCTTTTGATCTTTTGAAACAAAAAACTGTCATTTTGAAGAGCATACTTGCAATCTCTGTGTTGAATGTGCAAATTAAAATTTGATCAATAAAAGAAGCGGATTGCTTCCAAACTTTGCTTTGGAGCACGTTTGTTGTATGTAAGAGTGTTCTTATGTCTCTCTTGGCATATTATCTTGAACTTGGTTTGGAGCACATTTGTTGTATGTAAGAGTGTTCTTATGTCTCTCTTGTCATATTATCTTGAAGTTGGTTTATAAGTGGTGTATTATTTCATTATTGAAGGGGAATCCAGATTTGGTACTGATAGACTTTGTGCTATCATATTTTATTTGGAGCTATATGTTTTGTGCATGAATTTGGTTGAGAACTCGTAGCCTTTGTGCTACAATTGTTAGCTATATTATTGTAGATTTTGGTGTTGTTCATTGATAGTCTTTGAGCTACAACTTGCTACACGAGTTACTCTTTGGAATCATCTTTGGGAATAACTTGTAGTCTTTGAGCGGTAAGTTGTTACATTTGAACCATCATAGAAAGTAATGAAATACTTTTTGTTTCCATCGATTTGTTGGTATCATTCTTTTTATTCTTATGTCTAACAGAATTGGGTATCGGCTATTATTGCTCCAACTAGTGTTACTTAGTTTATTACTTACTGTGAACATCAAGGTCATTATTGTAACTTGTTTCCCTTATTTTGAAAAAAGAGAATATGTTGATGGAGACATCCCCATGGATAGTTGTATTGTACATAATCTCAGTTTAATTTCTAACTTTGATTTAGTGAGCAATACGAAGGGAGCCTCCCCTTTATGAGAGGAGAGATTAATTTCTTATCATAGCTACAGTTGAAACTACCATTTCATAATTGTTAAAGGAATTAAAAAATATTCACCCAAAAAACAAGAACCATAACACTCAAATCAAAATCGAAAGAAAAACTAGAAGAAAAATTGGAAGCAAACCAAAAAGCAAAACTGGAAGCAAAACCGGAAGTAAACTTGGAAGCAAAACTAGAAACAAAACTAGAAGGTAAATTGGAAGCAAACTAAACTTGGAAGCAAAACTAGAAACAAAACTAGAAGGTAAATTGGAAGCAAACTTGGAAGTAAAACCAGAAGCAAAACTGGAAACAAAACCTGAAGAAAAATTGGAAGCAAAATTGGAAGCAAACCTGGAGGCAAAACTAGAAGCAAAACTGGACATAAAACTGGAAGCAAAACTAGAAGAAAAAATGGGAGTAGACATGGAAGCAAAACTGGAAGCCACATTGGGTGCCAATTTTGGCACAATTTATGACATTCCTTCCTAGCGCTATTTTAGGCACTAACAGAGGTGCTATGATTTTCTACTGCTAAATTCGACGCTAAATCCAGTGGAAAAGTCGGTGCAAAATCTAACGTTAAGCTGACCATGCCTGTTTGCATCGAGTTTAGCGTTAGCCAAATTTTTTAATTCACGACTCAAAATATACTAAAATCCAACCCAAATTTTGGCACTAATTTCCTGTTGTACTATTATGGCAAGCTCTCTAAAATAAACCTTTGGATCCTTCTTATCAAATCACTCTACTAATCTATCTATAAACTCCTTATATGAAGTAATGTGATCATGTTGCAATGTAACCATCCCATGATGCCACCAATCATGGGATACCCCATCCAAATGTAGCACTGCAAAATGAATAGCATCCCTCTCTACCATAGGACACAAGGTTTAAAAAGTGTCAAGTTTGTTGATCCAAGCTCTAGTTGTAACCTTCCCATTACCATCAAACAATGGAAGTGCGAGCTTGCTAGTAGCATGTTTCAAATCCTTGTTTTGGTGCCTCAGTCTCCTCTCCTATCTATTCATTCCGTGCTCTCACTTCTAACTCATGAAGTACTTAAAAGTGAGATGTTATATAACCCGTAGAGGCAACAACTCCCACTCATCATGAACAACCATGACATTATTTGTGAACTCTACCTCCCCCTCCTGATCATCCTTTGGCTCATCTCTATAGAAATTAGGATGTGTAGGCCTGTCATATGTAAATGTGGGTGCTCTTCTTGTTCTCGGTGTACCAATAGCACTTGCATGCTCTTCCTAATCATGATTAGGCCCTCTAAGAGGTTGATTAAGCTAATGTATAGCTACTGTAAGTTGTTGCAAAACATTTACTACCTGTTGTTTCCCTACTCGAATACCCCTTAAAATATCTCTAGCCTCTTAGTCTTCATCGTTTTGTTCATTCCTAGGAGGACTACCACCACCTCTATCACCCATAATCACCTGTGGTACCTATTCTCTAGCTTGGTTAACCTATTGTTTTTCTCTTCTACCTCGTGTATAGTACTTGTAAGGGCCAACTTCTTATGGTCTCATGTGATGTCTAACCCAATAGGGTGGCAGGAAACCACTCTAATACCATTATGAGGAGCCTAACCAAATCTGACTCAAAAACTCTTCACTTGTCACCTTGGAATTTTGTCAAACAGTTTGCTACCAATGTATGAACTTGCTGATATGAATTTATGTAAGTCTTGCTATAATTTTTTATGTTGCAATTGAAGTTTTTGAATGTTTTTAAAGATGAAAGATTGATTAACAATGTCATAGATGTGATATGTTAATTGTTTTTGAAATTTTCATACATATAATGGACTGAAAATGTGCATCTACAGCAGCTAGAGATTTTGACAAACATTCAGCATTCAACTTCCATATAAATTATCATCTACAACAATAAGACATTTCTACAAACACTTTTCCTACAATCTCAGGACTAAGATAATGCATTTACAGCAAAGGCATTACATCAAACATATGGCATTCAAACTTAGTTTCAACCTTCTTATTCAAACTGAAATACTGATATGTGATGAACTAATTACAAATGATCTTTTCTTGATTAGAGTATCTCTACAATGCTTAATATTGATTTTAGCATACCCAAAAATGTGAGCCCTTTATTTATAAGGAATTTTGGAAAAGTTGCAACAATAAATAATGTTGGTAAAGTGTTGTGACGGTTGCAAACTAATTAGTCTCCACCATAACAATAGTTGCAACCCACCAAGGAACCTTGAACCCCAAGAATGGAAGTGATTAGAGCCTCATAACTTAGGCATTTGTCTCCTTACTCCCATGTCCTACTATTGATAGTAATATAGCCAGCAAAGAATGAAGTTATGGCTACCTTAAAACCCATGTTCTGAGAGAAGATATTACCAGGAGCAAATAAATGGACTCAACTACTTGATTTTACAATGGTTGGGTGATTGCTCTTCAAACCCTTGTGTTTTTCTGTAAATTCTCACTAATGATATGCACTAGTACTCTAGTGAACATTGTTCACGTGTTACTACATAACAGCTATTAAATGGTTGAATTTTTTGTAGAATGGCTACCAAGAATGAATCTTCAAGTCTGCAACCAATTATTCTTCAATAATCTTCAAACCCTAGATGAATTTCCTTCTCTTTTGAGCACAATTAGAACTTTTGGATGAAGCTCTCCACCCGCAATAATTTGGTTGATCTCTTACAACCTAAAAATTGCTTCCACACTAAATATTTTTTATTCTCCAATGCAATTTTGGTTGAAACCCTTGGCCTCCAGCACAAAAACCAAGAAACTCGCAAGCAACGTAAAATAATCATCCAATAATGAGTTTGACTCTCTTTTTGAATGTTTTTATACCTCTTCTTGGAAAAATCAACCCTTTTTGGCTATTTGGTAATTTTTTTTTATACGCTTTTGGCGGAGCTATAAGGATACAACCATTCAACAATACCACTTTTGAACCTTGGCAAGAACAACAATGCCACCTATAAACCATCACACCATGCCAATTGGCTGTCGTAATTAAATAATATAACTTATATTATTTTCTTTTGTTACCTCAAATATACCTTGGTTATTGTGCCCATAATAAATTAATATCATTAATTACACTTTATCATGTGTCATTGGCCCCTTTTAATATAAAGTTGAAAAATATGACTTTATATTATAAAGTTTTAATTAACATCATTAATGACACATTAAAATATTAATAACTCCTTAAATATCCATTAGTTAGCCACACCAACTGAAACCACTTGGTCAAAACTGCCAAACACTGAATGATCAGGTGCCTTGCCAAAAATAGCAACTCCTGGTAGCTGACTTACTATAAATAGTAAATGTGCACCACTAAGCCCTGAAACATCTGCAAAGGCCTATCAATGGTCGACATTGCATATGAGACCTGTCCAGGTGCCCTGCTATAAATAGAAACCCTTACTAACTAAAATAGTAAGTGTGCCAAATAGAGTCCAATGAAGGTCAAACCTGAACTCTCACTGATCACTGGAGGCAAATCCATATCGAATACTACCAATTAAGACCACCTAACCATGTCCTCTAGCTTATGAGGATCAGGAATAGGCCAAACCATCCACAGTCATGGTCACACTAAAAAGGGGACATTATAGTAAGAAACAATGGGTAAAGTTAAGCTCTCTCATAGCTATCTAATGATGTAATTTTTCACATTTTGACTATGTTAAGGCTTTCATCTTTAATTTCTTTTGTTAGTGTATCTGTTTTTTGTCAAAAACCAATGTTTGGTATTTTTACTTTATTTTTTAATCGTTCATTGAAACTTAAAATAAATTACATTTTTAGAAGCTAGACTCCATTCTACACATATTCACAAAAAAAGTTGATTAGTTTTCAAAAAAATTAGGGGGAGAGTGCTCAAATTTCTATTTTTCATGATGTGTCCACTTTGAAAATTAGTAAAAAATCATATTCATTAAAAAATTATCAAAAATATCAGGGATAAACTACATTTTGTTAGCCAATTTCTCATGGAAGAAATTTTAAAAATACTAAAAAAATTAACATTTTAGGGGTGCCACAACAGACACTATGTTATGTTTTTTTGAAAAAAAATAGGACCAATTTGTGTGGCCCCCTTTTTAAACCCCTTAATCTCTACCATTTTCAAAATAAATAATAGTTTAGAAAGATATTCGAAGCACTATGACCCTTGTTTTTGTTGCATCTTAAAATTTTGAGTGTAGCTATCCTCAATTTATCATCCAAGGTCAGTATTTCTTGATTAAAAAAAAAAGAAAGTGGCCACTTAAGACCCCTTTTTTGCCCCCCATCTTTTTAAACTTACCCCTAATGCACATAAAACCCTAATACACATAACATTGGATGAACTACAATACAATAATAATGATATAGACATAGTTGCTTCTCCTAGTGAAACTTCCATGCAAGGAAATCTTCCCTCCTACACCATATTTCCTTATTTCTGGTTATTGTGTGACATACTCCTTTGATGACCATGTTTTTTTGGAAACCTCACCCTAGGTAACCTTTGGCCATTTGAATTAAGTGATACATTGGTAAGTAGTTAACCATGGGAAGTTACTCACATCATACCTCATTGTTGTGGAGATTTGCACTTGTGTGGCTCAGTCCTAGCATTATGATATTGATCCTACACCTAGATCATCTAGTGGGTCACATGAGCCACATACCAACCATTCTACCGCTTCGGCATAGGCAACCATAGGCTAATGATTGTGTTGCTACATGTTCCCAATCATCTACTACTATAGGTGCCCAGTCATCTACTGCTACATGTGCTCAAACATTTGTTGATACACTCTAGCAGGCTATGAGAGGTCTAGGTTTTATGGAGATGCTCTCTTTAAGGTTGATGCCATCTAACTTGCATAGTCTATTACACACATCATTGGTAGAGCTAGTCCAAGGTATTACTATAGAGGATTTGGTAGATTATATGATTTCAAAAGGTGACATTCAAGATGTAGAGGTGATTCAGGTATATGTACATATAATTTTTAAGTTTTTTGTGTTTTAAATAAATACATGTGTAGTATGTAACTTCATTGGAGTTGTACAACACATTTTAAAAAATTATATAACTTGAAATTAATTTTCTTTTTTTAATGTATTCATGCATATGTGTCTAGGTGAAGATAGAACATGTTACTCGTAGTTTGAGGGCAGAGTTACTCATGTTAATATATATATGTACATGTTCACTTTTTCATGTGTGTGTGTATATATATTTAATATAATTACACTAGTTTATACAAGTTTATTATATTTTATGCATATATTCTCTAGAACATGGGCATGTTATGTTTAAGATCTATTGAATATATGTGCAAGTGGAAATTTTATGTTTATGAACTAGGTATGTGCAAGATCATGATGGGCCAAAAAGTGGCAATATGATGGGTACGTGTAGGGTATGTGGTTGATGACTCTTTTTTTACCCAAAATTGATGAAACGGAAAGGGTTTTTAAAGGATATTCTCATATTTCCACCAATATAAATTATGCTTTACTTTGAATTTAATAAATAATTATTATTCATTTTCTATTTGAATTACAACTAAAGTCTTGATTGATAGGCTAATTGAAAAACATCTATAGCTTCCAAATGGTATCACATTTTTTGAATTCAAAACATGTGTCACATTATATACTTCACATACTATAGGATTAGAAAAATAAAAAATTGAATTTCATGAAGTTTTGACCACGTTAAGGTGGCCAGACATACAATTTTTTATATTTTTCAAAAGTTGTAATGAAAAATTCATAATTAATTATTTACTTGGAAAAAAAAAAAATTAAAATGCATCACATCGGAACATAAGTCCTCTACTTATATCTAAAATATTATCATTTTATTTTGGTTAGGGTGGTCAGACAGACACCTACTTCTTATTTTTCCCTAAAATTTAAGTACTACTACATTGAAATTTTAAATTTTTACCAAATAGATTTTTTAAATAAACCAAGTAGTTTAAAAACTACATTCAATTTTATACAGATTCTATTCTTACATATTTTTGAAATAATATAGATAAATTATTCAATTTTTTACCAAGTTGCCTAACTCTAATTTTTCTAAATTTTTTGCCACTTAAGGGCCTATTTTTTCCACGATGATCCTACACTTACCCAACTCATATTTCATATCTACTCTAGACATGTTTATATTGATTCCAAACATTTGATTTTATGTTTATGTTTTAGATCTATTGATGTATGCACACATGTGTACATTTATGTTTGTGATATATATCATAGATGACATTTATGTTTATGACTTCTTATGTTTCAGAGATGTATATATGTATGTTTATGTGGAGTAATTTAGAACCAATTTGGATTTCTCTAAGAATTTTTTCATGATAATGTTTCTATAAAAAGACATGACATACATAAAAAAAATGTACCAAAGTGATATATCTTAGTTTGAGTTCTTTGTGAATGTGATAAATCATTTATGTAGTTGTAAATATAATCTCAAAATTTAATTTTTAAACATTGATGATCATTTCATTAATCATTATGATTTCCCCTATCCATATTATGTTGAAATTCAACAATAATATGCCATCCCCCCAAGACCAAATATTGTTGGCCTTCTTTGACAAAGGTTCGGGTTGGATGTGGCTATGGGGAGAGATAACCTCAATGATGTGAGGGAATTGATCACTACACAATTCATGTTTGATGATGATTTTATAAAATACCAGGAGTTTAAAGAGTTTGTTTTGAGATCAAAGGGGGATGATTACCTTAAAAGAGTTTAGTTGGCACAAGAAGATGTGCCTAGAGAAAAGTATAATGAAGTAGCTGCAAAGGTAATGGAAAAAATGAATTTTGAGTGCAAAAACATTACGCCTGGCGAGGGGAGGAGAATGGTGGAAGATAGTGGATTTTTATTGCTCTCTGCATGGGACATTGCTTCTACAATTGTCTTTGATACTATCAGGAAACAATAAGGAGAAGTTTTCTCCACAAAAGAGGAAGCAGAGATGGAATTGTCAAGATCAGGGTTCAACAAACATTGGGAAGACCTTGCAATTTGGACCCTTGCCTCAAATAAAAACAAGCCTCTGATCACTGAAGCATTCAAGGGTAAGGGTATCAAAGGGAGTTTGATTGTAAAGAGGTTTTCTGACACCTCTACCCCTAAAGTTGTTGCATTAGTGGTAAAAGTTGCCAAGTTTAATGAAGCTCTAGTGTTTGAAGGTTGCAAGATAGACTTAATACAATGACAAAGGAACATAATTATCTCATGGAAGTGTACAGCCAACAACAGGTATTATTTGCTAAACTAAAATCCATTCTTGAAAGTGTGTAGGAAGTAGGCTCCTCTTCTACAGTTCCCCCTACTAATGTGATGATTGAAAATGAAGAGCTTAAAGAAACAATTCAAATGCTAGAAGAGAAGTTGAAGAATGCTCAACAAAATCAATAAAAGGATAATGTGTGGATTGCAACATGCATCTTAGAGCATAGACTATCCAAAATCTTAAGAAGGCTGGAAAATACCCATGTGTCATATCTAAATTTGAGAAATGCCATTACAAGAGTAAGTGGGGATCAAGAGCAGCTCAAATGTATTTTTGAACAATGGATTCCTATATTTTCATCAAAAAGTTGGAAACTTTTTGTAGAGAGGCCAGTGTTTTACTTGATGCCAAGTATCATCAAAATTTGAAGAATTCAAAAAAGCTCTTAGCTCATGACTGGCCTTCTAAGGATATGATTAAGGCATGGGATGAAAAGCATAATTTTTTACCCTGCCTATGAGTGGATCCATGCTTTTGTTCCTATGCCTCCTATCTAAGAATTTGGTTGTCAAAAAAATTTTGGATGAGGTTCCTCACTTCTTTGCTTGTTGCTTCCCTTTTTTGATCTTTCATCTCATTCTCTATAAGCTCTTTTTGCATAGTTTAAGCTATTTGATAGCACATATAGGAAATGTTCTAATTTTTCTCTATAATAACAAAAGATGACTAAAATACTTAAGTGCATTTCTTTAATTTTGAATATCAACCTATCTTGCTCTCCAGTGTTGTACTCACTATCTTTTGACTCAAAATAATCAAGGGTTATTTATAAGTTGTCATATCACATCATGTGTTTATGTTACGGATGTTGAACTATTAGCTTTTGTTCAATGGATTAATATTCCTTTCAGTTATTTATCAAAGATTGTGTGAACAGAAATGCAATAGGAATTTATAAGTAGTGTGATAAGTGTTGTTCTTTAAAAATGATGCAGAATCACATATCAAATTCAATATCATGGAATACAATATAAAATATAAAATATCACAATTTCATGGAATACAATATAAAATATCAACTACAATTTGGAATATGATTCATGAAGTGCAATATAAAATAAAATATCATTAAGTGAAATATAAAATAAAATATCATGAAGTGCAATGATTCATAATTTCATGGAATACAATATAAAATATCATCAACTACAGTTTGGAAAAAGATTCATGAAGTGCAGTATAAATACCTAAAAGCTACTAATTCACTTTCATTTCCCAAATCAAGTCAGAGTCCTCAAACTGGCGTTCAACTTGAGATAAAGTAAAAGAGTCATCTTGATTTTGAGTCTGGTCTTCATTTTCTTTGCCTTCCATCTCAAATTCAACATTCATTGTGTCACTATCATTTATCCCACTGCCAGTGCCACCACTACCAGCATTTGGAGTGTTGCACAACCCTCTTCTTACGCATATGGACCTCCAAATTGTGAGTTCCCTTTCAAAAGGAAAAGTTTTGACATTATACGCAGTTCCTTTCACCCTCAAGCAATTTTCCAAATTCTTGTCTAGTTTTTTTCTTATCTTTGATTTCAAAAATTCCAATGAATTAAAAAACTTTCTCATCCTCCACCAATCCCAATATCATTGTTTCACATAAATCAAAAAGTTTGAAATATTCTAATATCTAACTACGCAATATTTCACTCTGACCTAAGGTTGTCCAAGACTTTGTTATTGATCTCGATTTAAAGGGCTTCTCCATGGAATCAAACTGGTCCATCAAACTTCTTGCAAAACAATTACATTGTTGTCTTAGCTTATCTCCATTCATAATTCCTTCTATTTTCTACTCATTATATTTTACACTTTTCAAAAAGTGTTCGACCAAGATATTTACTTTATCATGAAAATAGCTTGGGCTATCTCGGTTTATCCAAAATTGAGGATACACAATACCCATGGCTTCAATTATTTCTTCTCGAGGGAATCTATTATAAATCTTTGAGGAAAGCTTGATTTTGCAGTTTCCTTCAAATTATCACTCACAAATTTAACAATGTCACGTTAAAAGCTTCCTTTGTAATAGGTACTTCTCTGATAGAGCACCTGACTATCATAAAATGGTACATTGGTATCTCAAATCCATGTACACAAATACATAAGTGCTCACTTGCATTAAACTATAAATAATTATCAAGCTAATTCAAATCTGTAATTTTTTGCTTGCTTAAAAAATTTGGGCTTTTAGAAGTTAGAACTAGATATGGATAATCAAGGGCCATGCATGTCATTCTACGTAGTTTGGTATATTCATTAATATACATAGTTCTATCTTGGAATTTCTTCATAAGATTGTTCATTTCATCCAACATGGGAGAAGACTAGCTAAATTCAATAGTGTCTTTATACTACTTAACCTATGTAAGAGGTCAAGAGCTTTGTCTACTATGTTGTGATGCTCGTACATTACTCCAATCAAGGATCGATATTCTGAAAGAACTCATTGGGCTTGTTCATGCAAGGAGATCTAGATCTGGTATCAACATCCTTAAGAAGCTCATTTCATGTTGTTATTCCCTCTATAAAATTTTGAAATTCCAATGAAACTTTGGGACTTCGGCAGAAGTATGCATAGAGCTCCCGAACTAGATTTTCAACTTTTGATACTGTAGGAAACTTTCTTACAATTCTAAATGCTAAATTCATTTTTTGGGCCATGTAGTGAATGCCAAGCATGTATGGTGCACAAGTAGTTTGTAACTTTGCATAAACACTGGTCCTACAGCCTTGCATTACTACAACTCCATCAACTCCTACACACACCAACTTTTTGGCAATTGTCAAGTCATCCATACCTCTAATTTCATTCAAATATTTCTTGACTAGTTCAAATAGATTTTTCGATGTTGAAATTTCCTTCATTTTATGAACATAGAGAAGAAAAGCTTGGAAAACATGTTGTTTTACAGTATACACATGCATACAAACCCAAGAAGTATTATCTACCACAGTGACTTCATCTAAAGATAATGCAATGAGGTTTGACTCTTTTACTTTCTCCTTTAAATCTTGCTTTTCCAATGCAGCAAGATAGATTTCCCATTCCCAGCCAATGTTTACTAACCAATGTGCACTAGGAAAGTGAGGAACACCCAAAAAAGATAATAAATTAAAATATTCCAGGTACTCTGTCATAGGATGCCCTCTAGAGAAAATATGAAAAACAACACTCATCTGAACATTTTTTTCCAGTTGTGATCCTTCCATTACTTTTCCAAATTGAGCCTCAATTCTACCTCCACATGCAGCAAGCTTTGACATTCTTTGCTTATACTCTTCATATTTCGTGGCATACTTAACATGAAGACATTTCCTTTGATTTCTATCGTACTACTGATTGTTCCTTTCTGTCTATGATTTTTTTTTCATAAACTTTACTGATATGCTTTTTTATAGTGTCAATCTTAGCTACAACTTCTTGTCTCTTTTACATTTCCAACTACAAATCATACACTTGCATTCTATGGGAGGTTCATCTTTGTTTTCTTTCTCCACTGCTACAATGAATGGGTACTTTAACACCCAATCAAGCTGAAAATTCCTTGTCATTTCCCACTCGTGCCTCATTTTTTTATTTTTCTTTTCTTTTCTCGCTACCAACATCATCCAAATCAATTATCTCATTTTGGCTAAATAGGGTATCCCTTGGAACATCTTCTACAGTATTTCCATCCTCATTTGACTCATTTAACTCAATGACAATATCACCTTGACCTTTCAGTGGTGGTGAGGTATTGTGATGCCTTCTTCATTAATATTTGCTGGAAGAGTTGATGATGTAGCTCCATCTTGATCTGATGGATCAGAAGCACTGCCAATTCCAAAGTAAGACTGTATGGTAACTCTACATTTTGGGCATTTAGATAGCCTCCCAGTCCCTTCACCACCCTGAGTCTTACCCTTGTTGCTCGACATATTGATCTCTCACTTCGAATAAAAGTTGGAAAAAAATTATCAAGTCTTGATTAAGAAGGACAAAGAAAATAGATCACATTCCCTACTCAATATCATCTTTAATATTGAAGCAAGAATGGAAAAGAGATAAAGAAATCTTATAACACTATGAAGAAATGATCACTCGCCTTTAAGTTTAAATTTTCACTGACTTGCTATTCGTTAATATAGGAATGCTTGTGTTGTAAGTTTGTAACTTGCCTACGACCAACTTCAAGGTTCCAAGTCCAAATTTTGATTTGAGAGCTCACAAGTTTAGAAATGAACAAAATGTGTAAGAAAAAATAAAAGTTTCGATTGCATTTATATCAATCCATATTTGGTGAATTCCGCGGGATTTTTAAATGGTATATTAAAAATTTAGCGAATCTCACGTGATTATACAATGATACATTGTAATTTTTGATGCAATTATGTCCCTACGATTAGAATGGAGGTGTCACGACAATTAGCAAAATGTGTCCTCAAATTATGTAATTATTTTTTAATGTTATTTTCAAAATGGGTCCTCATAAGAAACTATTTGTAAATTTTAATTGGTGAAATGGGTCCTGATACACAATTTTGTTTTAATGGTATTGGTGAATATGTAGGTGATTTATTACATGCTTCTAAGATTCAGGGAGAAAATATTAATCGGTCCATTTGAAACATATAGTTTGTTATGGTGAATTTATTACTTAAATATGCCTCATAAAAAACTAATGGAAAATGGACATGCATTGGGCCAATAATTCATAAAATCCAAGTGATTTGGCCACCCTTTTGGGTGCAATTAATTTTCCAATTTTGACTTGACCAATATCTAATATTCGCCAATTGGCAAAGATTCGCCACTAAAGTTATCCCTGGATATTTTCCTCACATGTCACACACTCCTTGAAGCATCTACAAATAAAATTTTATTACTTACATTCTCCTCTACATACTACTACCTTAAGCACCTCTTGAATAGTTTTTTCACCCCATAAATAGGGAATCCAATTTGGTTATAATATTCCAACACCTTCCTTGGGATAACCCAATATTTATTACATAAGATAATGCAAGTTGTTACCCCATTACTCACCTCTTATACATGGACAACTAACTTGTTATTATGGACACCTAATTTGTCCTATCTTATAAGGTGATTTATATCTTCCTGTGGAGGTGTTATAACCATCCAAAACAACATTAAATGTGTCTAAAAAAACCTCTTAGGAAGTTAGGTGCCCAAAACCAACTTAGCCTCCAAGATGCCTATCAAATAAAAAGTAGCTTCCTATAGATAATAAATAATTACTGCTCGCCAACAAAAAATAATAATTATCCTTCCAATAAAACCTTGAAGGTAAAAAATAATTAATATTGTTGTCGAGACCTTCATCCATTACAAATGATTTATAAATAATATTAGGAATAACTAAAAATGACATAGGATTTACAAGGTTGATGGCACCTTAATCCTAACATTCTCCCACTTAACGTCAGACATTGTAAATACCTCCATAGGAAGAAAGAAAAGGTAAAAATATCCCTTATCCAACTATGTGCCACTTCATTCGCCAACATGCTTTCCTACTCAAAAAAATACTTACAAGAGAAACATAATTCATCACTATCTCAACGAATAAGTTTTCTCATCCTACACCATGTTAACCCATGATAATATAAGGACCATACCAAGGTGGAACATACCAATAATCATTAAATATGCATCAATTTATGCATGGACACAAGAATATGGTAATAAATTATTTTGAGTGACTATATATCAACCCAAACTACAATCAAGTCCCTATATATCCACAAGTGTAAGCATTCATCCTCTCATCTCAATGCAACATACCAATGCACAAATGACCACAAGCAATGCCAATTAATAAATTTTGCATCAACACTAAACTAATATGTGGATATAGACAATCCACATTTGAGTCATCAATGAACCAATGGATAAATACAACCCACTAAACTACACAACTCATAGATCCCAAATAATTAAGAATGAAAACTCATCATCAATAACCTAAAAATTAAGACAACCAAAGGATATCTTGTCAATAAAGAACATACATATCCAGGAACTCCCACTACATAGGTAATGTAAAATCTAAAAATAGATCAAGACATGCTAATTCTACCTATAGCACTCACATAGAGGATATGGGTAACTCCTCTAACACATAATATTAATAAAAAATACAATGATATGAATAAAACATCTCTCACTACCAATATCCAAATAACTCTCCCAAGTCCTATAAACCAAAGAAGAAATATATTAGGGAAATATCAAACTGTTGTCAACAATAATGGAACATAAATAATAGCACTTGACTCCATACAAACCTCAATTTCATATACATAAGAACCTTCAAGAATAATGATATTTACCAAGAAGAAGAGAACTTTCAAATCAAGCCATGTCCTTGTATCAACACTTATCATGTGTCAATCTTTGTAAAGTAAAATATCCTCCAACATTTCCAAAATAAAAGGATACCAACATCTAACCATTCAAATGAAAATGAAAACATGGAAAAAAATAAATGTAAACCCCTCATACCAAAGGTAGATCAAACAAACCAATCATTCCCACAACAAAGTGAATATTCCCAAAGCCACAAACTATTTATTGTACCTCTTCAATGAATTCCTTAGAACTAGTTCCATAGTTCAAGTCCAAAACAAGGAGAACAAAGAAAATCCATAAAACCATGCATCTACTTTCAACTATCCTCTAGAACTCAAAAATCCCAAGACTAATGTATATGGTAAGACAATATAAAAATTAAAAATGCATCTAGTAAATAGATGGGAAACACCTCTCAAATCATTCATGTACTGAGTAGACCAAGAGTGGGATATAATTTCCTATACATACAAAACTAAGAAATAAAAGACTATAATAAAGGGAAACCTTCTCATCAAGTCCATAATGGACTCATGTACATATCCAAGTGTAGGATCCTCATTTTTATTAAAAATCCATAACAAACATCCACTTCAACACATATCTGTAAGTACAAGAGATATCCAACCTCACCCATGTCTCTCTAGTATTTTGGAGCATCCACCGATCAATCCATGCTAATTTCAAATGCAACTTGAAAAATCATGAATCTCCAAGAAAATTATTAATACTCAAAACCAAAGAGAAGTAACTAGACCACTGTCAAAGATCCAACTATAGAATCAGGAACATATCATGACATCATGATCTAATGTATCTTCTCAAAATAAAATCATATGCTTCGGTGAATATATCTTTCTCCCACTGAGTACCTGTACCATTTAAAAACTCTAACTCATGATCAATAGTACATCATAACACAATACCATCCATCCTCTAAACCAAGAATCATCTTTCAAAAAATTTAATTCATAAATTTAACATCTCACCAAAGACTCCAAGAGTCCTAGACACAATAAACCAAAGTGTCAACACCTCTTCAAATAATATGAAAATTGGGAATCCTCTATCAATAGAACCAAATATGTCAATGAAGCCTCATTAAAACCTAATGGTAGAATCCATGAGCTCCTTATGACACCAATCAACCATTGTAAGAGATCATTCATCTTCTAATCAAAGATTATCTATTGTTGACTACACACTAGAAAAACAACCTAGAACCAAGATCTTGAAATTGAAGTGAAAAAAATGATTGAAGTATAATGACACAAGAAAATGCATAAAATGTAAAATTTTACTTCAAATCACCTTCATTCTCCTTGATTAAGCTAGAATAGGATGCACCCAAAAACCTATTGATATGCTCAAATAATTAAGCTAAAATGTGGATTGCTCATTAAACCATCATAACCTACTTAGGATTGTGATAATGAGATGGAAAAGTAGCAGCATAAGGTTACTATCATTTAGAATCAACTTCCTTTCTATTCTTTACACTGGTTATGGCCTTTCAATAGGCTTATCATACATAAAGTAAAAACACCTTGGCTTGCAACAATCTTGTACAGTAGCTAGTTTAGGCTAACATCTCAAACATTCTCATACAAAATCTAATGTTAGATAAACCTTGGCTTGTTACAAAAAATTTTAAGATAACAAATTGATATGACATCTTTAGATAATCTTGGCTTCTAAAACTTGAAATGACTATATTTTCTAAGCATGTTCTATTTCAAGAAAAATGAAGTTGGAATTTTGTCAATCTTGAACCTACAAACATTTTATAGCAAGACACAATAATAGAGATTTGTATGTTAACCATTTGGTTTGTTGTGCATCTTTTTGTTGTGATCTGAGCATATTGAAATAACATAAATGGGGGGCCCTTCTTAATACCTAATAGTTATCTAGATAACATTTAAATATTTTTTTGTATATTTCTATGATAAGGTTAAAACTTAAATAGTAGATTTTCCAAGTACCATATTTAATTAGCATAAATACTGTAACTTCATATCTGGATTTAGAAGCATGGATACCTTTATAGTCATTCATGTGATTTGCACTATTGTTATTTATTATTAGCATAGATATCTTAAATTCATATATCTAAAAGATACAAAAGATATCAATTTCAAAACACCTATCAAACATATATAATTAATTGCATACATATCAAACATTTAACTAATTTCATACATATGTCTCAAAATTATGGTTGTCCTTGTCAATAGTTTTGAATATTGTTAGCTAATTTTTTGTGTGTTATCAATAAAGGAGTTTTTTGTAAACACATTTACACCATTATAGGCTCCTGTCATCGTTGTAGTTTTGTCGAGTTATGCCTCTCAGCAAAATGATCTCACATTGTTGGAACCTCTAAAAAATGTATTTTTCTTCCAATTCTCAAGTTTTTGCAACATCAATAGATGAAAAATGTATAGCAAAGTCTCGCCATACTTATCTCACAAATTACCAAAATAAATCAGGTGGAAAAAATAGACATTCAAAAAACACAAGGAATACAAATATTTACTAACATACACTACTATAGTGGTAGTCAATTCCAATTATGATCTCAAACAGGCATTATTTACACTATCTGAAACTTGCAACTTGCTACCATTATTCTACTATAGCATTGCCATTTTTCCCATTGTCTATCAAAGATAATGAAATTTTCTTTCAACTTGAATTACCTGCATTAAGAATTCTTAGAGTAATTATACAAATAATTTGAATTAAAGGAGGAAAAATAATACTCTCAAAAAATGCAACTATCAATATATATATATATATATCACATTTTCTACAAGAAAAGTGTCAAAAATAGTATAAAAAATAATGAATCTCCCCAACAGATGCCTCACAAATCTGATACTATTTAGTTATTCTATAATTCCATACTAGGTTTACTTGATGACCTAACTCTTGCCCCATTTATATCTAGGGAGACTAGAAAGGTGTTACTATGTGAGCTGTAATAAAATAATTCAAAATTCTATTGTTATTGAGAACTACTAGTCTTGTGTATATTCTACACACAAGATGACCACATATTTCATAATTTAGAATTATATATCCATTGGTTGTTTGGCAATAGGAACCATGTTTGAGTCTCATATCAGGAAAAACCCAACATATCATTCAATTCTTCCGTTTATAAGAATTTATTCCAACTAAAATCTTAGCACAAAATGGTCCAAGCTCTTCTCCCCTTTTCCTCAAGGTTACAAAAATATATCATTCCCCACCCTTTGTACTATCAACGTTAAAAAAATTATCATTCCCTACCCTTTGTACTATATTTTTTGTAAATACATTCAATTAGGAGAGTACAATATTGTAAGGGATGGATGAAGATGAATTTCCAACCTCTTCAATTTTTCTTCCAAAGCTTTATCTTCAAAAACTTTACTCTGGCTAAGATTTCCTTGGCAACGATTGTGATCTACAATTTAAGAGACTTGAGTACTACATTTGGACTGCAATTCCTTTGCTTCAAGACACTCTATTAACTCTTCCTATACCCCTTTAATTTCTATGATCTAATCCTATTTTCGACGACCCACTAATAACATTACTTTATTTTAACAAAATGCTTTATTGACATATTCTTTTCTTTTTTTGTGTGTTCTTCTTTAAAAACAAATAAATCCCAACAATGACAACTTTATTTGTTGTTAATGGCTTTACAGTCTTCATGATTTCTTCACAAACTTGTGATCTCTTTAACTACTTCAACTATTCAGATAGCCTTTTATAATAGGAAGCTAAATGAAACCCTTGTCTAAATCTTTGTCTTCTACGATCAAGCGGCTTCAAAAAACTCCTTTATTCAACTAGAAGTGGCATTATCTTTGATTGTGCATGTTCCTTTCCTTGTTAGCTGCTTCAAAATCTATGAATTCCTTTGGAGTGATGGCCCCTTTAACATCGGCAGTTGCATCTTTTTCTTTGGGGTAGCTTCAATTACCTTTTTCCCTAAGATCTCCTTCTAAGAATACTATAGCCTACAATCTTTCTTTGTGAACTACAAACTTCCAACAAACTCTATCTTGGACTAGCCCAATGGCTAGATTAAAAAGCGATCCAAATTCTTTTAGTTGCAGCTTCTACCAGATTTTTGATCACTATTTTTGTCTTCAATAGCACATATTCCTATTGGCAGTAAAACATGATCACCTTTCTTTTATGATTCTTTCTATAAAATTCCACAAAATTGACCTACCTTTCAATTTTAGTGTCAATCTCCTTTGTCTTCTTCTGCAACCTTTTTTAGCTTGGCAACTTTAAAATTTTGGATCCTTTTTCTTGGCAGCGTCGACTTTCTTGACAACCTTTTCACCTTCCTATTTTTGAAAAACTGGTGACCTCACTCTTCTTTGATGAGGGACTCACCTTGATTTGTAGATCTACAGTGATTCCTTTACCTTCAACTACGATTAGGTCTCTTCAATCTTCAATCTTTTTTGGATCTCACTTGGATCTTTGACAACGATCTCTGATCTTTTTCTCAATTTCCATGTGATTATTTTCTCGACTTTGCTTTGTTTCTTCCATGATCTCTTCTGGATCTTTTTCTTCAACTTCTAACTCTTCCCTAATCATTGTGCTCTGATACCACTATGTAGGGGGTGGATGTAGATAAATCATATAAAAAAATATCATTTACAACATTCAACTATTCATTGATTCTTTATTTTTATATCAATTGATACAAAATCTTTACAAATTACTTCTATTTATAGAGGTCTTATTAAAAGATAACTAGAAATATCTAATCTTTATTTTATCTCTAGAAACTTCTAAAACAATCTATTTGACTATTTTTCCATTTGAAATTTTTTCATCTAGAACTATCTAATTTTTAGATTCTCTATTTAATATTCCCTCTTTCTAGAATTTTATTAGTTTCCCTCTTTGTTTTAGAAACTTCTTCAATCAATTAATAGTGTGAAGAAGAAATTCAACACCAACATATATTAGATAGACATCTCTCTTTAATATTATAATTATCTTCACTTGCATTGAAACTTTATGATAGATTAATGACCTGTAAATATCTTAAATATATCTATCTAAAAAAATGTTGAAAGATATCAATTTGAAACTTTTAATTTATTTAAAAGTTCTTTTTCTAATTCTAATATTATTTTGTTTACTACATAATAGATAAATTGTATTATATCTACATTTAAAAATCATTTATTTCGTACTACTTATTCTAAAAATATTATGTTTATTATTAAATATTAATATTTTGAAATGTAAATGACCATTAAATTTAAGATACAAAACAATATTTTTTGTTAAAGCATGCTATACCCTTTTTATTGTCATTGTAGAATACCTTTGAACATTAATTATTAATGTAATTCACGTAATAATACTTATTTGTATCCTGCAACAAACAGTTTAAAGCTGGGATCCCTCGTAGGCACAGAAAATCAAGAGGCAGAAAATGTTTATGTTTCTTGTCATTTTGTTTAAAGGCAGGATGCAACTCACAAAGAAGGGACTGAGAATAAAATGTCCAGCAGGGAATTAAAGAACCAGACCTCTCCAACACATTGGAAGGAATAAAGATGGTCTTGTAATTTGTCTTGTGCTTCACTAATACAGCAGAAATAATCATTTTCCTCCATAACAGTTATAACAAAAAAGGATTCTCAGTGAGCTAGAACGTGGGAAGTTTCATACAAAAATTCAAAGACATAGCTTGTCCAAAATTCACCGTTTTGCCTACATTCTCTTCTCTCAATCATTTCTTCGAACCGCAGCAGCAATGCTTCTGTGTCTGAGGTAGAAATTGTTACGATTTGCACCTTTGTGTTGGTCTGGATTAAGTGTTGTTGAACCATTGAGCAACCATATACTCTTATTTTCTGTAGTCCCTGAAGATTCAAATAACTCTCTGGAAGCATCTCCAATGCCTTACACTGCATTAGTATCAAGGTTGTAAGTGAAGACATGGCTCCTTCCTCCACCGCCGGCAACTCTTGTAGTTTGCGTAGTTGAACCAAAGAAAACACCTCCAGCTTCGGAAATGCTCCCCTCTCACCAAATTCTTTGGGTAACATCTTTAGGTTGCAGCAAGCAACGATATGTAGTTGGGTAAGACTCGCAATCTTATGCAAGTCAGGTAATTGTGTTAACATTTTACAATTGCTGAATTCAATGTAGTTCAAATATTGAAATCGACTAAATGTAACTTCCACTTTGCATAGTTGAGGGCGCCTTAACCAGAGCTTCCTCAGTTTTGACAATGCAATTATGTCATGTGGTAAGCTTTCCATCTTTGCTAGACTCAAGTACAAATATTCCATTTGTTTCATTCTTGCTAATGTTCCTTAATTGTTTCCTCGCCATTTTCAAGCTTCAAACCTTTGAGTTGTATTAAATTGCCCAAATCATTTATTGAGGGCGGAATTCTTCTGATCTTATTAGGACTGAATCTTATCCATGCATTTGCTGCACCAACTGCTCCAAAGTGCTCCAGAGACGTGAGCTTTGAGATTCTATATGGTATACACTGTAAATATTTACAATCGAGAATGTCCAGGATTCTCAGAGAGCTAAGCTTATCAATTTTGGATGGCAGTTCCCTAATTCCAGATCCACCGAGATTGAGTATCTGGAGATTCTTAAGAGCAGTAATAGAATTAGGCAGTCTCTTGATGGGGGTACTCTGTAGATTCAGGCAAACCAAATGTTTCAAGCATCCCAAGGTTTCAGGCAATGATAGGATGGACGTCTGTGGCAAATCCAGGACCCGGAGAGACGACATACTCCTCATTACCTGTTTTGGAATTTCTCTTAAGTAACGATTCTCCCGAAGTAGCAAAGAGTGGATACGGGGGCCTCTGAATGTATCAGCTACACTAGTCAGCCTATTCTCCATCAAAGACATTCTGGTGCATCTAGAGCAGTCGTTGGCTGGAAACTGCTCTAGACCTCTGCCCGCCTGAAACAAGCAGTTCTCTTCTCTTCCAGAAATCTGTCTGACCAAATCAAGGAGAACATCATGTATCCTGAAACAGACCACACTCCCATCTACATCTTGCCAAACTGCTTCAACGAGACAGCGGTCGGCTAATATATTTACATAAGTAGGTGCAATTTTGAGTGGATTATGCCCTGCCACCAACCCTTCTCCAATCCATAACATGCTCACACGTGGAGTGTACAAGATTTGGTCTTCCGTGAAGAGAGCTAGGTAGAGAAAGCACCGCTGCAAGGAAATGTCAATTTCAGCTAAAGCGTCATAGCTTAATCGCAGCCGACCATGCCACGGCTCTGTAACCTGCTTGATGACCTCTGCATTCTGCAGCTTCTTTAGTATGATTTCCCGTTCTTCTGAACTGGTGATGCCTGCCATTGCCCTCCCGATTATTTTGATGGCTAAAGGAAGTCCCTGGCACTCCTTGCAAACGCTCCGAGCTATTTCTTCCTGTATGCCTGTTGGTAACTTTCCAGAATTGTGTGGAAAAGCATGAGAAAGAAACAATTGCCAGCTATCATTCTTCATCAACTCTTGGAGTTGGACGGTTGATGAAGCTGGAACTCCCATCTCTAAGAGTGCCCTGTTATTTCTGGAACTCACTATAATAACACTTAAGTCGTTGTTGGATTTGCAGGTGGAAGGCAGAGGGACGCCCAACTCCTCCAACAAGTGGGCACCTCTGTCCCAAACATCATCTAGAAACAGGGCAAATCTGTGTTTCCTCAATCTCTTATTCAACCATACTTTAATATCATCTTCACTCCATAACTGGTGGTTAAAACCCTCATTTGTTTGGAAGGCTATTTGGTTACCAAGATCATTTCTAAGTCCAGTGAAAAATGGAGTCTGTGAAACAGTAAGCCAGAGCAATAAACCACTACCAAAGAGACTTTGTACCTGGTCACTGTTGAAGAATCTTTTTAGGAGGAGAGTCTTCCCTGAGCCTCCCATGCCCACCACGCCCATCCGAGACTCATTTTGCACCAACTTCTCAAATCTTCTAAAGGCCGTATCTTGTCCCACAATAAGCAGCTCCCCTGTAAATTTCGTGGATTCCCTCGTAGGCACAACTGAGCTTGTTGCTGCCAGGATTTCCCTGCTGGAATATTGAAGATGCCTCTTCAACTGACCAAGCTGAGTCGTAATGCCAATCAATGCCGCGTTGTCTCGGTGTTCTTTGATGTTTGAAACAGTGCGACTGATTTTTTTGCTCTTTTTATACCGAGAAAACACATCATATGTTGGTATTGCTATTGTGCATTCTTGAACTATTTCAGTTGCTTGTTGGAGAAGCTCATCCAGCTTTTTGAGCCAATTATCGACAGCTGAAGGGATAAGTTCCTCGTCCAACTTATCGGAGCTCAGAGCGAATCGCTGACTGTGCAGGGCAAAGTTAATATCTTGAAGACTGATTAAAAGCTCGTTGAGGGATTCCAACTCTTTACTGAACCGGACAGCAACGCTGATTTGAGAAAGGATCTCCTTGATTGCAATGTCGATCCCCAGACCTACAAGTCCTCCAATCAGAACACCAGACATGTTTTCTGGAAACAAAGGACCAACAAAAATCCGCTTGAACAGCACAGAGATCTATTGCTGTTGCTAACTCCGAGATCTATAATCGTTGCTGCAAGCGTGGAAATAAATGCAATGCAAACCCAAGTCTGGCACTACGAAAAAACTTTTGGATTGTCAAGACGTGGTGTGGCGGCGTCCAACACTTACCGATCGTCAAAACACGCAGTCCAAGTAAAGAATTTTCGATCGTCAAAACACATTTCTGTCCCATAGGCTTTTAGCCTCGTGGAGAGATCGATCTTTGGCCTCGTACAGGTTAGTCAAAAGTATTCACGTGATCAAAGTAGAAATTCTTGGATTGCCAGACCCCGAGTGCCCCACATTACTCATTGTTCGATGTTACCAAAACTAATATTTTAGCGAGTAGATGTTTCTTCCATCTTTCCCAAGCTGACCACACAAGAAAAAAAATAGAAACCCTTGTTAGGTCACCATGTTGAACATGTCAAAAAGAGCAGCTATGATATGGCACACTTTTAAATCATTCTTTGGATCCCTAAGTTAAAGTATGGTTTTATTTAAAAAATCTATATATTCTTGATATCCGAAGATTCTAGATTGAATTATTGTTGTGATGGCTGGGCCCACTAAATTTTGAGTAGTTAGTGTTTGAACATAATAGCATTTAAAATTTTTGAGAAGGTACGTGTTTAGATCACAATCACATTTACAATTTTGTTTTTAAAGGTTGCAATTTTATTCAATGTAGAATATTGACTTTCATGGTCAATGATTGTGTGCTTTTTTAGGAAGATTATAATGATGATTATTTCAATGAAATGTATGGGTTTTATTTTAAGGTTGTTTGGGTTTTATTTTAAGGTTGTTGGAAAAAGGAAAGGTTTTTAGATTAATCTTTAAATTAATTTGGATCGATCTTTTTGTCAAAAAAATATTGAAACACAAATTAACAAACACATTATGTTTGGCTAATCAAGTTGTTTGGGATATGTTTATTTGTTGTAAAGAGGATTGATTGATAAAAATATGATTTGATTAACCTATGAAATGCAAATCCTAATCTAATTATATAAATAATTATATAGAAAAATATATAATTTACAAAAAAATAAATACAAAATAGGAAAGAGCAGATAGAGAAGAACCTATCATCAAAAATTGAAAGCCATTGTCCCGAACACAAGTGTGTCACACAAATGATAGCACATCACATTGAAGCCTTGACTACACTATATGGATTAGGTGTCAATCTAGCAATTTCTATGTTAATCTCCTTCGTCAATTCCTGTTATTTCTTATCCCAAATCTAAACCTGTGAAAGCACAAAGAGGGAAAAGGGTTGTGATATATTGGAGTTTTCTTTAGTCCAACCCCCATTTTGATCTTCCTACCTCCATGAATAACCAAGTTGATAGTGTGTGCAAGTGTTTTAATAAATTAAAATGCAAGGAAAACATAAAACCAAGCAAAGATTAAAACAAAAACAAACATTTGGATTAGGGCCAAGATAAACCTCAAACCTACAAGAACCCCATGAAATTGAAGTCCTCTTTGAGCTTGATAGAGAGATTGCCCCTTTGATATTGTTAGGTGTATGCTCTATGCTAATTCCAACAGCATTACAACTTGGTTTTGCTTGATTTTAATGCAAAATGATGAAGTTTAGCTATGGATGTAAGATGGTGTTGTGAGAGTGGAAATCTTGAGTGCTTGAGATGGTTGAATGGTTGTGTAGTGAATGTAGTGAATGAATGCCAAAAATGACTGTGTTGTCATTTAGCCAAGGGAGATGGGAATGGATAGTGGAGATTGAGGAAAGGATTAGATCAAGGTTGAGACATTTCAACCCATAAGATGATGGCACTTGTCATCATGTGGATGCATGAGACAAGATGGGAGTACTTGGTAGGTACCATAGGTAATGGATGTGACAAAAGGGAATTAAAATTCCCTTATAATCCCTAGGGGATAGTAAAAGGAATTAAAAATTCCTTGGGGGTTGGGAAAGGAATTAAAAATTCCTCCAAGTACCTTGGGCAAATAAAATGGAATCAAAAATTTCATATGGGCATGGATAGTACGTATTAGGGGGTTTGAACAAGGGGTTTGATTAGGCTAGATTATCAATCGATTAGAATGTACAAGTGAGCGATTAAGTAGGTGATTAGGTGGGTGATGATGGTTAAGGATCCACTTGCATATTATAGAGGATGTGACACCTTCCTAATCATGTGCACATATTTAACCAAGGATTGTGCAAATTAATCATGATAAGAAGGTGGTTATGGAGGTGTGACTAGGTGAGAGAAAGTGGGGGAGGAGAATTAAAAATTTAATTTAATTTTCATGGGGTGAGTGACTAAATTAAATAAATTAGTCCATTTATTTAATTTGGAGAGGAAAATGGGTAAGGTTATAAAGTACTTAATTAAATAATTAAATACCTTAGCAAACCTTAGGGAAACGATGAATATTAATTAAATAATTTAATAAAATTATTTAACTAATGCGGAAGGGAAGATGGAATAGATGAAATAAGGATAAATTTGACCAAATATAAATGGTCAAATTTAAGTGTCTATAGATAGAAAATAATAATGTGTGCTCTAAATCTTAAGTGTGTCTAAGACTATGACAAGAAGTGATAAATAAAATAATAATCAAAACCTTACTCAGGTAAAAACACAATTCTCGGTCCCAAACATAGGGCATGAAATTTATGGGAGGGAGTGGGGTATATTTCTTAATAAGAGACCTTTGATCGAAGGTCTTCGCACAAACACCTTCTATCAAAGATGGACCTTCAATCGAAGGTCTCTTCAATTGAAGGTTCTGCTTAATTTTAAAAATAATAATAATGCCTTCATCTGAAGATACCTTTGATCGAAGGCATTATTTTATTATTAATTTTTAGATATATCAACTAAAAACTCAATTGTCAATTCATTTTAGAAAAATAACAAATTGAGTTGTTATTCACACTACGAGGGAGGGAGCATTGCAAGGGAGCCTAGGACTATGCCTTCATTCACAAAGGAGACCATTTCAAACAAAGGGGCATAGGACAGGTTTGGGCGAAGGTCTGCAAGTAAGTGCCATCCCTTTAAAATCACTGTTCAATCACTGTCAAGGTTCAACATATGTGGCTATCACTAGGTTCTTTGAAGTTTATGTGGCCAAAGGATTGAATGAATGTATCCTATTGATTTCATTTTCCTACTATTGCCTTTGTCACTTCATTAATGCAAGTCTATAAACCTTATGAAACCGTAATGTACATGAAACATTTTATATATGTGTTCAATGCGCATGGAACCCTAATGTACATAAAACCTAAGGCAAGTGCACAAATATGGGGGGCCAAAAATTGGCCACTCCAATTTTTGGTTTTGAAATAGCAAAAATGTGAGTGCATTATTAGAAAATGTGCTCACATTATGGGTTAGTAGTGACTGAGCCTAGGCTTAGTCATTACCAAGCCAAAACACGAGCATCTTATAACACGCTCACTCTAAAGTAGAGGGTGTAAAAGGGGGATTTGTGAGAGGGGTGCAAATTCACTCTTATACAATATCATGACATCGCGATCTAACATCTTCTCAAAATAAAAGCATATTCTTTGGTGAACACATCTTTCTCCCAAGAGTACTTGTATCATTTAAAAACTCTAACTCATGATAAATAGTACATCATAACACAATACCATCCATCCTCTAAACCAAGAATCATCTTTTAAACTTTTTAAGTCATAAATTTGGCATCTCACCAAAGACTCCAAGAGTCCTAGACATAGTAAACCAAAGTGCCAACACCTATTCAAATAATATGAAAATCGGGAATCCTCTATCAATAGAAC
>VDFB02150912.1:0-20078 GCA_007258455.2 Sequoia sempervirens
TTGGTTAGCCCCAAAGGCATGACTAACCACTCGTACAGGCCCTCTTTGGTCTTGAAGGTAGTCTTCCATTCATCT
Source organism: Sequoia sempervirens (assembly GCA_007258455.2). Classification (NCBI taxonomy): domain Eukaryota; kingdom Viridiplantae; phylum Streptophyta; class Pinopsida; order Cupressales; family Cupressaceae; genus Sequoia; species Sequoia sempervirens. The sequence continues at coordinate 76 of VDFB02150912.1, forward strand.
CCCTCTTGAATCCGGATCTGTTGATATCCACTCTTCAAGTCAATCTTTGTGAAGTACTGCGCTCCACTCAAATAGTCCATCAGGTCATCAATCCTTGGCGGGGAAAAATTTGTACTTGATTGTTATCTTGTTTATGGCTCGGGAATCTATACACATCCTCTACTCCCCATCTTTGGTGCTAGTACTGCAGGTACTGCACATGGACTCAAACTCTCCCGTATCAAACCCTTTCTCAACAACTCTTGAACTTGTCTGTTCAACTCCTCATTTTCTGCTGGAGTCATTCTATGAGCTGCCTTATTTGGCAAACTGGCTCCAGGAATCAAGTCAATCTAATGGCTGATCTTCCTTATTGGTGGTAAACCCTCAGGTACATTATCAGAAACAATATCCTGGAACTCATCCAACATCCCAGAAACTTCTTCTGGAACCTTCTCACTATCCTCCTTACTCACTCTAGGAATCAATGCATAACACACATGCTCATGCTTCATACCTTCTAAAAAATTTATTCCATCTACATAACAAATTCTAGCACTACTGCATACCTTTTCTTCGGTCTCCTTCAGGGGTTTCAACTTGTGATGAACCCCATCCTTTGTCAAGGAATAAGTGTTTGCATGGCTATCATGTATAGCTTCCCGGCCTGCCGAATCACATGTACCGGCCTTAACATTTGGATTATGCATCCATGGGGATGTATCACATTGTACCCCCATCATGGTAGCTCCCGATCTTGAACTTTGGTTTCAGGCACCGCCATTGACCAAAAACTCGTGGTCTTTCTCTGCACCAGCAGTCCACACGCACGCGGGTGTCTTTTCCCCTCTTCAACTTCAAACTTTGTGACCATCTCCCTCTCGGCTTTCACTGCATTATCAATGCTCCCACCATCAATAATGACATCACAACATTTCCCTTCACACTTACACCTTGTGCGAAATAGATTCTTCCTTTGTTCTGGTTCCTTTTCCTAAGTCACCAGGGCTCTTCTAATCACTAGGGCTTCTCCCCTTTCAACATCATCTGAATGTTCAGATTGGGCCTCCTCATTTGCATGCGCAACCCTTCCACGACCTTCTGGCCTTTTGTCTGACCTTCCTTGGTGTTGTGGACATTCATAGGTTCGATGCCCCTCTTCGCCACATTGGAAACAAGTTCCTTTGAAACCACCTCTTCCAGATCTTTGTCCATATTTCCCTCATCCTCTACCTCTTTGATCACCACTGTTTTGATCACGAGGGCGGTAGAATTTGTCATTCATTTAGCTTCGGCTAGTACCCACATCTTCACTTTTCTTTTCATCATCATTTCGACTTCCTGAAGGTCTTCCACTGCCCCTTCCACTTTGACCTTCTCATCCTTTTTGCTTGCCATCAAATCTTTTGTTTAGCTTCTCTTCGACTTTCAAAGCAAACTGATACACATCCTCAATGGTGGTCATTCTGACTAGGCTTAACTCTTGAATGCTCAATCGTAACCCATTAAGATATCGGGCTACCTTCTCCTTATTGGCCTCTGTGTGACCTGTTCTGATGATTATCTTGTGAAAATCTTCAGTATATTCTTTCACAGATCTACTTCCTTGCTTCAACCCTTGCAATTTCTTCAACAGATCTAACTCGTAGTCCACTGGTATGAACTGCTTCTTTAGTTTCTCTACCATGCGATCCCATTTGGTGATATTTCCTTTTCCTCTTCAATTTCTTTCCAACTAGACCTCTTTCCACCAAATACTAGCATGGCCCTTCAGCTTCATTTTCGCAAACTTAACCTGATTTGGGTCCTCTATTTCCACATACTCAAAATATTCTTCTAGCTCATTGATCCAGTCGATCAACTCTTCCGGGTTCAGACTTCCGAAATAACTAGGGACTTCTGCTCTTGGTTTTTTCCTAATCTTCGAAATGGCCCTTATTAGCCGCATTTGGTCTTGATCAATTGCTTCTTCTTCCTCTTCTACATCTGAACCTTCTTCCTCTCCTTAATCCCCACTTTCCTCCCTTGGGTTTAACCCTCTTCTCAACTGCTCTTGTAACGCATCAATCTGTCTCTAGAGGGCTACCAGTGCATCTCTTCCACCAGCATTTTTGCCGCCTCGACCACCTCTGGCACCACCACACCGACCAAGCATCACTCTTGGAGGCATATTTCTTGACCTCGACCCACAACCACGGTCCTGGTGCGAACTGCCTCACAATCAGTGATCTGTCCACACGCTCAAGAAAACCTGGCTCTGATACCACTTGATGAGGACATAGCCCGAGACACAGAAAATAACCCACAAACAAGAGAATAATTTTATTATTCAGAAAATAGAGCTTCTTACATGCAGAAGATCTCAAATCCCCAAGTTCTACAACACATGCAAGTTACAGAAAGCTACAGAATAACCCTTTCGCAATATGCAAGCTTGTCCCCAAAAAGTTACCCAAAAATTAGAAACCCACCCATAAATAGAGCTCCTCATTAATTTGGAGTCAAAACAACATTCAAATTTGAGTTTAGGCGGTTTGGCGCCGAAAATTTACAACATGAAGTTCAAATTTCTAAAAAGTATTTGCAATTGTATCTTCTAGAAAGTGCACCAACTTCTCAGGGCCATAACTTTTGATCTAGGACTCCGATTCGCGAACCGTTTGAACCGTTGGAAAGGTCTCGAAGTCAATAACACGCTCAAAATTGGCTATGCCGATTTCAGCAAGTTTCGGGGCTGATCCGGGAACTCTAAATGCCTCAAATCTAACTCGGAAGATTTTCAGGTGCAAATCTGGGAAACTAAAACTACAGTATCTTTCAACCCAGGAACAGAAAATAAAAACCGTAAATTGGGAATTTCATTATGACAAAAAGGGTATCCAAAAATGTAAAAACATCTAAAAAGTGAGAAACTTGAAATTTAACTATTTTTGGGTGATGCAGGATTGCCCTTACACCACTGGATGCTCCTGCATCACAAGTCATATGATTAAGACATTTGTCATGATATTAATTATCTTGAGGTTTCATTTAGGGTTTGAATTTTGTCTTTATAACAAGTTCATCTTATTATTTTGGATACACAATTCCATAATCTTGTATTCATTATTTTTCTAACAATATAGCAATTATTTCAGTACAATCTCTCTCATGTGAAGTTTATTTGATCTTGTTGGTTAGATTCTTGCTCCTATTAGTTCTTTCATTTCTCCAATAGAAAAAATGATTAGCAAGTGATTGATGAAGTGAAACCATGATGCAAAAATGACTTGTAAGTGGCTAACAAAATGAAATCATATTGTTGAAAAAGTGTAACAATACTTTCTATTGTTTTCGATTAGAGGTAAAGCATGTTTTGAAGGGACCCTGAAACCCTTTACAAAAAAGAGAGTTGCTTCAAAAGATAAGCACACAAATCAACAAACAGCCAACAAGCAGCAAACCATAAGCAAAATAGCAACCAAAAAAGGAGGAACAAAAATAGCAATTACAGATTCTTCAGAATATTTGCAGCCTCCATATCACTTTCAATTATCTTCTGATGCACATCCATAACTTCAAAATTTTCTTTAGCAAGTACCCTAGCTTTCAGCTTAGTTTTATTGCAGGTCTAAGTATAGGGCCCCATTTCATTGACCTCTCTAATCAAAACACCAAGAAATCCAACAACATTCCCAGTAGCAACCTTAGCATTTGAAGCTTCCTCTATCCACTGCCTATTCCCAGCAGTGTCCTTACCACCCGAAGTTTCCTCCATCCACCACCTCACCTTCTCATTGAGGATAGTCAAACCCTTCACTTCATTCCTCATAGCAGATTTGGTCACATCCACAACCTTGTCCAATTTGAGATTAACTCATTCCATTTTCTCTTCCAAGGCAACAATCCTCTTTTCAAAAATTTGCTTCAACTTAAGCATTTCATCAGCAACAATCTTTAAAACATCAAAAAATTGGTTAATCTGAGCCTATAGAGAGGACTCTGAAGATTCCCCAGTTTTACTCACAACCCCACAAACCTTCACATTGGTCATATTAAGTTCATGAAAAGCCCATTTGAAAAGCCTAAATAAAGAGATAGAACCCTCCTCCAATCCCAGAACATTAGGAAAATCCTTCTGGTTAAAATTGAACACATCCATTGCATCCACTTCAACCTCCTAGAAGTCACTTTTCAAATTTTGACTATCAATCACCTCTTTCCCTTTTTCCCCAACAATCAGCATTTGTATTTTGCAAAGAGAGCTCACAATTTCATCAGCAACGGTCATCCCTCTATTCTACATCTTCAGCCCCTGTTCAAGCATATCCATGTTATCCTACCCGCCAGCAACATTTAGAGGTGACTCAGCACCAATTGATTCCTCCTAGACAGGACTACCAATCTGCTTAGCCATCTTCTTGCTACTCCCACCCTTCGATCCCTTTTTTCTCTTAGACCCAGACACAAGGGGTGTCTCGACCTTTTCCTCGACAGTAGCTTTCTTCCCTTTCATCAAGGCAAAGGATTCACCCTTCCCAATTTTGCAGGGTTTGTCACCAATCACCTCATCACTGCAAGTATCATAGTCCGCAAAAACAAGGATAGGTTTACCTTTCTTACCACCCTTAATAGGAGTAGGAGGCTCCGAATAGACTTCCATTAAAGCCTCTGAATCAGGTTCATAATCATCATCCGCTTCCAACCCAATCTCATACTCCAAATCCAATTTATTTTTCTTACCTTTAGGAACCTTCTCCAGGTGCTTAGGAACCACATAAGACTTGGCATAATCCGAAATGAGGAGGATTAAGCCAACATGAAACACAAGATTTTTAGGATTATGCTTGTGATCCTTAATCCCACATTCCAAGGATGCCAACAAATGGAAAGGAAAATAAACTTTCTTCTTGTGCCTAAAGTGGTTCAGAAGAACAAAATGATAACCAGAAAGGACTGATAAACGACCTTCAAGAGTTATATACCTCATTAGTTCCTCAGCGACGTCTCCCCAAAGGGCCTTGATAGAACTACATTAGTAGCCACTAAATTTAGCTCTCTCCAACTTCTTCCTTTCATCATCTTTAAAGAAAATCTCTAGCACAACATTGGACTCCCTGTCTCTTATCACTTTCCTGCCCTGGGTAGAAAGGCCAGTGATATCAGCAATAAAGTCTTCATTTATGTCAAATTCAGTACCGCTAGCTTAAGAACCCTATTATGCCAGCCCTTAACAAACAACTATGTCGCCTTCAAATCATTCCCATGGAGTCTCTCAATATACAATGTAATCCCACCCATAGTCATTCCCACACTTTAGACTTGGATTTCAAAGTATCACAAGAGAATGGCTCAGCCCTATTCCTTTCTCTGCCCATGATCACAAACACAACAAAACCTAAAAGCTTGAGATATTTGCAAGAAATGAGTAGAAGCCTTGAGAACAAAGGAAAAGAATAACCCACAATCCATGTGAAACGGCAAGCTGGTAGAGGGTAATTATTAGTCTTAAAGGCTGCCTCATACGGATGATTTTCAAATCATCAAAAACTAAGCAAAATCATAATCATAATCACACCAAAGGGTAACCTGCATGTGATAAGGCTCAAGTGGAAAAGGGTCATAACAAAATTAATGCCCTCCTTAGCTTTTTTGGAGATCATTATTTAGATAAACAAGGGCCTCTATAGGAAGGGGATCTTCCTCATCCTAAATCCTATGTATATACCTTCTATTGTTGCTTAAAATGCACTATAGATTTCTCTATAGGAGTCAATTGGAACATACTTTAACTCCTTGGTTTTCCAAAAAAATATCATTTCACCCAAAAAACACATAAAACTAGAACTTCATTACACCCTACATAATCTTAAACTTAAGCTATCACATTTTTAACAAACAAAAAAACACTTTAAGCCAACACATTACTCTATTTGGATGTTCTCAAAACCTCCCACCTCAAAAAAATCACATAATTTCATATGCACTTAGTTTGAGGGAAGCATATATCTTATCCTTAATCTGCACACATTCATACACCATATACATTGGTGGAAATTACCTTTCGTACATCATGCACCATAAAATGACTACATGGCATTTGTCCTACATTGTGCAATGGTGAAAATGATTCTACCATGGGTCATAGAAAAATGTGTTGATCATGCATTGTATCCTTCTTGGGGGTTGACTCAATAACATCTTTAAGGACAAGGACCACAAATCAAAATGTTGGCCTGCTTCTTTTTGGATTTTGAAAAGGCTTACGATAGAATTGAATGGTCATTCATGTTGGAGGCTCTTGAGGCCTTTGGGTTTCCCAAGAAATTTTGTAAAATGGTGAGCACTCTACTACTAGATGCTAATACTCAAATTCATGTGAATGGGATTGTCCCAACCCATTGCTCTCTAAAGGTCAATAACGCAACGATGCCCTGTTGCCCTAGCTCTATTTGTGATTGCATATGAAGCCATATTCTACATCCTTAGGGATGAATCAGGAGGCCCCAAAGTTAAAGCTATAAATCTACCTTATAATCAAGAATTAATCAACGGCCACTTTGTGGATGATAATCTTTATTTGTGGATTTAGATAAAGAGAACATAGAGTGCTTAATGCAAAAGTTGAATACCTTTTGTGAGGCATCTGGTGTTGAAGTGTCTAAAAACAAATCAATAATGTTGAGTTGGAATGGCACCCCGCCAGACTGGTTTTCCAGATATGAAATTCAATAGGGGGTCCAAGTAATCAAGTAAGATACCTAGGTATCCCATTTGCAATTAATCCCAACCTAAAAGAAAGGTGGAACTAGACTAAAGCTAAAATTGAAAAGACAATTGAAAGATGGAATAGACTACTTATCCTTGGCAGGGAGAATCCAAGTTTGCCTAAGGGTTCTCTCATCATATACTATATATGATTCCTCTGTTTGGTTGTTTAATAGTTATCAAGTAGAAGAATTTCAAAATAAAGTAAGGATCTTTCTTTGGTCTGATGGGATGAGCACAAAAAAAAGCATGTTGTCAGTTGGGACTGGGGTAGTAGGAGTAAAGAGTTGGGTAGACTTGGGTTAAAGGATCTAAGAAAACAAGGTATTGCACTTGCAATGAAATGGATCATAAATGCAATGGAAGAGGAAGAACCATGGAAAATTCTTATCAGAAATAACATACAAAAGGTTGTTCCAAAAAAATTTAAAAAAATGAAAAATATTCCATTTAGTGACTCCTTAATAAAAATGTTCCCTATCCAGCCAAATGGTTCCATTGTTTTCAAGATTATTTGGAAGGCATGGGAATAGGTAAGGAGCCTGATAATGTGCAATGATAATAATTTATGTACTATCAGATCCATTTGGTGGAACTTAACTCATAAAAATAAGCTCCTAGCCTTACTTCAAGGCTGCTTAGTCAAATCTTGGGCAAAGAAAGGCATTATTGTTTATAAACATTATTTTTGATGGATCTATTAAGACATGGGCCACTCTAAGTAATGAGTGTGATCTCCCCCATACCCATTGGAGGACATACTCAATATTGAGAGAAGCTTGTAATCGTTTAATGTTTAAAAAAATAACACATTAGAACAACAATGTAAATCACGTAAACTGGAATAAGCTTTTTAAATGGATCTAGAACGAGGTCTTGAAACCTAAAAAGGCATGCTTCAAGTGGCTATTACTCTTTAAAAAATTGTCTTGGTCCTCTTATAATGTAAATACAAATTTGTGTGGCTTATGTAGAAAAACTGATAATATTGATCAATATTTTTTTAGTGCTTTTTTGCTAAAGAGATAAAGCTAATGCTCTATGTTGATCTAAATGATTGGGGCAACCTAGGATAGATTAAGAAACATGAAATTATTGTTGGTAAAATTGAAACAATGAATAATGATTCTAATTTATTCTAGCTTATACTATCTACTAAAATTCTTTGGATTCTTTGGAAAGCTAGGAACAAAGAAAAATTTCAAGGTAGGGTGAGGGTACTTACTGAGTCATAGAAAACTCATCTTTCACTATCTTTTTGTGTAGGTTACTATGGCTTTGAAAGTGTCCAAAGAAAAATTAAAAAAAGATAGCCAAGGGTGAAAAAGTAGAAATAAAGAAGGAAGAAGCATGTAAGGACCTAGCAACGTAGCATAGAAAGCAACAAGCTAGCAACATGGCTTTCAAAAAAGAGTACATGGAATTTCAAGATAATTACAACAAGAAACACAAAGTAGAAACAACAAAAAGGTTAGGGGCTCCAGATTCCATGAGAATCGTGATGATGAAACTGTTGAAATGGTCGGGTCCATCTTAGATCTTTCCAAGATAGACCCACCCTTGGGTGCCTATGATTGGGACAAATATAGTGAGAGCCACAATTACTAATGGATGTTTATAGGAAGTGTTTTTTTTTTTAAGCAGAAGGTAAGATGCATGTAATTATATTAATAGATTAACGTAGATAAATACATATAGAGTTTTATCTAAAACAAGGGCTTGCAAAAATGATAAGTAGCCCAACTGATCTGAAAGCACACATAACAATTGTATCCCCTATTAAAAAAAATGTAAATCCCAGATCTTTACATATAAAACCCTGTCACCCTAATATTTGTTGTATCCCTTATGCAAAATTCTACTGCCCAAACTTTTACATATGAAACCCTACCACCCTGACTTGATATTTTCATATATACTGGTATACACAGTGTCAACAAAAAAGTTTTCTCCCTGGCCCATCTTCGGCTATCATCTACACTTGGCTTGACCCTCATTGTAACTCCTTTTTGAATTGTATGTAGGTACATATTTTATAATTAGCTACAACAACAAAACTTGAACTTTCAAATCTATCAAGCAAACATACTACTGATATAAAAATGTAAAAGCTTCCTTATATATATATATATATATATATATATATATATATATATATATATATATATATATATATATATCATCCTACAACTCCACTTTTGGGTTTCATGGAGGCCAACCTAATTACATCTCCATGAACCCCTTGCAAAATTAACAAGATAAAATTGAACTACTTTAAAAATTGCAATACTTCTCAAATTATTTCTCTTCCCATGTGTTTCGTAGCTTTGAAGATGATGCTCAAGAAAAGACAAACAAACAACATTAACTTCAAATAGCATGTTATGTCAAGTATAACAAGATTGAATATTATATTTTACTATAACATACTTGATTTGTTATAGTTCATAAGTATGCTAAAGTGCAGGCAAAATGTAGAATGAAAAGTATCTACTTTGCACTTTTACCTCATGTTTAGCACTCACCTTAGCACCCTTATTTATTAAACATGGTGTTGACTATTCTTAACCACTTGACCCACACGTATTTCAATTAGTCCATTTCACAATTGAACATATCCGCCTCTCCATGCATGATCCTTTTGCTAACTCGGATGCATTAGCATGTGGCACCGTATATAAAAACCTAATTTTTCACAACAAACCTTTTATTTTTTCAACCCAATTCTTAAACAAGCCCTAAAACACACCTTAGTAGTAGAAAAGAACAAATTTAACTCTTATTAAGGGTTACAAGAAAATGAATACATACATCAAATAGGCAACATTCATACACAAGAAGCAACAACCCCACACAATAGGCATCTCCATAGCTAGACCTTTACTACAACTACACACATCACCCTTGCACTTATGGCTTTTCACATAAATTGAAAATAATATTTAATAACACTATTAATCAATATGGGGATTTGACTAAGGAAAAGCTCTAAATGTCACCTTATCCCCATATCAACCATTTTTAGTGCAAGCATGTGTAAAAAATTCTTGGACACTATCAAAGGTTTTCAAAAATTTGTATTAAAAGTTGTCAAGGTAGTCAATGTGGTCATATGGGACACCAATGTGCCAATCAAACACTAGCATGGCCATATAAGACACTAGTGCATGAAATGAATAGCAGCATAATCATACAAACATTATTGCACCTAACAAGGCATTGTTGCTTGTGTTCTCATCCCTACTAACATAGAGACAAGACACAGAGAACAAAACTTGATTCTAATAAGGTCATCCCTCCTTTTTAGTGGTTGAAACCATCATTTGCTACCAAAACAAATAAGCTTGTATTATATGCATCCCTTTTATAACATTTACAATCATGAACAACCTTAAACTCTATTCCTAATTTAAATAAAGAATTGCAATGGACGTTTAGAATAGTTTTTTTTATGCTTTGCATTCATCACTAAAAGACTAATCTATAAATAAATGAAAAGGATTAAAACAACTCATTTAGTTGAACGCATTTTCATCTCACTTAATATACCCATGATCTCTACCTAAAGATTTACTTTCAATGTTTTATAATTTGCATGAATAAATTTCTTGATTGAGTTGTCAACCTATAACTCTCATGAACATAAGTTGTGTTAAGAAAAATTTCAAGCATGATCCTAAAGTTTCATCATTCACTCAACTTAAAACTTCACCCAAGATTAATCAAATAAAAAATGAATCTAATACAAGGTATGACTATTTGAACTCCAAAAACTACATTCAAACATGTTTGTATCTATAAACTTCACAACCAAATCTCCATAGATACATTTTTGTGCTTTAAAGAAAGGTCCATCATCAAACATATAATTTCCTTCTTCTTTTAAAATTTTAAATGAGCTTCTAGTATGGGGGCTCAAACCATACTATAGGTAAAAACATGGCAAAATAACAACAAAAAACAATGTGACCCATAGGATGATAGGTCCAAACAAAAAAAAAGGAAAAAGCAACTCATACAATCAAAAGAACATACAACAAAACAAGACTAGCAACATGGGCCCAAAATTGAACACCACTACATAATACCATCTACACACAAAGAGAAGCACATTATAACATCTAGTAGCATTGAACCATAAAGCACACAACCCAAAACCTAAAAGTAGAAGCCTATCAATCAAGAATATTCACATTTATGAACTAAACACAAATGCTCTTCAACACAATTTACAACAATCGCCCACTACCAACACCACCTCAACCAAAGGAGACAATGGAACTAAACACCAAGCTAGGAATATACACACCATTAATTTACTCCACTTGCTTAATAGAACGAGGAAGAGTATCATTGGCAAAGGTTGGTAGAGAACCCACTCCTTACCTCCAAAATATCACCATGATGAGAAACCACTAAATGTTTTATCACCTAATGTAAATCCTAAACATGTCCATTAAAATTCCCACATCTTGACAAAAGGAATTAAAATCGTCCACTAAAATCTCCTTACTCACCAACCCTAGGCATAAAGGAGTAGAAGAAGCCATATCTAGCACTAGCTCCAAAACTACCTCATCACCAACATTATTGAAAGAAACGAACTCCTCAATACAACAATAAACAACCACATTCTTCACCAATTCCTCAAAGCTTGTTATGAAAATCTGCCATTATTTTGGCATAGACCTTGAGAAGACCATATCTTCAATCCCTTCAAGACCCAATACAACCTTCTCAAGATGAAGGACCTAAACTAAAGAGCAATAGAAGATCTTCAATCAAAAGTTTGAAACATGCCCACACCTAAACAAGTCTCACTGAGAGACATCATTGTGGTTTGGCATGAAAAAATGTTAAGCCTGCACCACAAACAAGCAAATTAATGTTCAAGAGCCAACAACTAACACTATACTAGCTCTAATAGCAAGAAAATACCACGACACCACCAAAAAAATCACCTCATGATGACTAATGAGCAACAAAAGTATATGATTAACTCTACCTACTCACAATGGCTAGTGTATCTCTAATAGCATATGAAAAAATTCTCAAATGATAAAATGATAAAGCAATAAACCTCCACTAAAAGTCATAATAATCGCACAACTCTCCATTGTCAAAATTGGTTAAGCATAGCATATGGCGTATTCAATGCCTTTCTAACCATGCCCCATGCCATCATTAATTATAATATCATGGAATCCTCCCAATCAAAAACATCCTTGCTTTCAAAGGCTGTAATAATAGAGTTATCAATTCATTTATTCGCTAGAAAGTCGGCCATACTATATTGTTCCCTATAATAATAGAGCAATTGTATTCCAACAAACTTCTGAATCCACAAACTTCACCTCTTCACGATACACTTTCATCTACCAATTGTGATTGTTGCCTTTCTTAAGAGTAATTGTAACAAAGTGAAAATCACCACTTATTTCTAACTCCCAAAAAGCTTCCTTGAAAGCCAAAATGAGACCAGTTCTAAGTACCTCCCATTCTTCTTTAGAGCCTACCAAACAAGAACCTCCAAACAAAAATCTCACATGGCCATCCCTTAGAATGAAACTTGCACCTACTATACCCAAATTCCCCACAGATGCATCATTGAAATTTGGTTTAACAACAATCTTCAAAGCCAACCAAATTTTATTCCTTTTTGTTTTCAACCCTTTAAGAGGATGTCATTTATTCTTGTTAAGATGAATTTACATATGATATCCTCTAATTCCTTGCACAGAAAAAGTGAAATGCTTGAAGGCACAGCACGAACACACTTCTCCTTTCTTTCACCAAAAATAAATAAAACATTCCCAAAAAAAAAGAAAACAATTTAAAAATATCATCAAAAACAATTACTCTTATTGATTTCCAAACAACTAAACTAGATTTTCTGAATGGTATCTATGATGGTCCAACGCCATGAAAAAATCAAATTGTAGGAGAGTTTTTGCTTCTCAAATTGTGGAAGATGAAACCCTTGTAACAAGATATCCTTGAACATACTGCAGGCATAGAAATGGTCTGAACGATTAATACCAAAGACCAGCTTCAACCATAATGCCTGTTTGCACATGAATCAAAATATCCTCAAATGAATTGCACACGTTAAAACTTGCTACCAACAAATCCAATGTCAAATAGACACCAAGAATTTTATGAAAAGCAATGACACCGTGTTCTCTCCAAACTCCACCTCACCCCAAACCACCTTTCGCAATTTGCCATGAGAAGAGATGATCTCAAATTTACAAACTCACCACTAAACATCAAGTATTTTTTCAGAACTCTCCATTCACAATTATCAATTATATATGGACTAGTGACAAACAGAACTGTATTCAAACAAGCTAAACCAAAAATATTCAAAGCATAAATACTAAAATAGCTTTCAATGAATCGAATATGAGAAATTTGCATCATTGACCAAAGACCCAGAGCATTTAATACACATTTTCCATCACAAGAACCAACATTTCAGCTTATAAAAAGGATCTGTTCAACATAAAGATGCAATGTCTAGTACAACCCCATGCAAACAGCTTGGCATCAAATTGTAATTATATTAAAGCAATCAAACTTGGATGGCAGTAATTTTATAAAAATCTAACTCAAACTGAAACAAATATGTGGCAAACGTCTTTTTCACATCGCAAGAGTTCAAACTGAGACATAGATAAACCTATAAACTTTATTTAACATTTCTTTGCTATAACAATGATTTCTGAACATAATAGGCTTCGAAAAATATTATGGGGTACTTTTCTGATTCACAATATTTCACTTGTATGGAAAATGTAAATCAACAAATTAAAGCTATTGGTTTTTATAATCGTTAAAACTCAAAAACGAGTAACCATTGTTCTTTGCTCTGTTCTCTCAAAAAATTAGAACTGATTAACTTGCGATGCCTATTTTGAAGCTATCAAAAGTGGAACTACACGAGGCTGGAATGTAATGTTAAACACCACTGAGTTCAATTTAATTAATTAATTATTAAATCATCCTGAATAATATTTTGGACATTTATATTTAATAAATTAATTTATTATTAAAGTGACTTTAATAAATGCATTGTGAAAATATTAAATAAAGTCACTTTAGTAAGGAAAAATATTTAATAAACAATAAAAAGGTAGTGAAGTATAAAAGCTGGTGGAAAGGGATATTATTATTATCTTCGGAAGTATTTTGGAGAGCTTGGCTTTCAAGAGGCTTGAGGACGGAAACCCTTGAGTTTCCGGGTGGATTGGACGAAAACCCTACTCCATTAGATGGCAGATTCACTCAGGATTCACATTATGCTTTAATGACCAGTTGATTCACTCAGGATTCACAATATGCTTTAATGACCAGTTGATTAAGTGGGAAATTTGTAAGTCTTTAAAAAGGCAAATTTCATGGGTATTCGGAGTTTGAAACAAATGCACAATTAAATATTGGTTATGTTCACTCAAATAATATTTTAGCCGCCAGCCTTATATAGCTTGGAATATGTGAATGGGACCCAACTATATTCCAGTATCATAGTTATTAACGCCAGCTAAGGATGTTTGAAAAGCTATCGCTGGTTCCAATGCTATATACATGAAAGTTGTCGCATTCCCATAATACCATGTGTGATGTGGCTCAAATAGAGCGATCGCAATATTCAAAGGGAGGCATTAAAATTTGGAAGCCGCTGCCAAAGTGGAAGGTATCGATCAATTTCCTAAGGAAGGCGTAATTCGATAGTGGTGGAAGAGTTTATATTAGCTGGGCTTGACATGAGTCAAAGATTCCATCTTAGCACTTGTGTGAGTCAATGTTAAAACTAGCCGCTGCTAATGCAGATGGAGTTCAATACATAGGGTGATGTGGCACATTTTCTCACTGCTGTCAATTCTTATCTGCTACAACACACACACTCACGTATATGTGTGTGTATGTGTATTCAGGGGCTGTCGCCTTTGAATAGGAGTGCCAAAGTGAAGCTGCATTCTTAATGGGACGCATATCCTCTGTCCAGCGTATCCATTAAAGGTCAGCATACCTATGATTTCCTAAATTTCATTCATAATTTTCTGTAATATCTAGTGATCTGCAAAGAATTAAATACAAGTAAATGTTAGACTGTAAAAGAATTATAATATCCATTTTAAAAATTGGGAAATTCTTCCTTGTGATGGATATCATGCAAATTTGTCAAATATTATCTAGGTGCAAATAGAGAGGAAAACATTTTTAAATCAACAGTCAGCAAACTGTTTGTTAAAATGCTTGAATAGTAAAGGTGTGAAAAATTGCAAAAGTTTGGTATAGAAGTTGGATAAAATATTGTAGTGGTATCGGAGTTAAAATCCTGTCAGCTTGGAGGATTATGTACACCAGTCACAGAGCCAAACATTACGCTGAAAGAGAACAGAAATGTAAACAATTTCAATTTCCTGGCCATACCCAAATGAGGATACACAGCTGTATTAGTAGCACGGCAACCACTTAGAATTGCACAGGGAATTGAAACAATGGTGGGTTCAGGTGGTGAGAGTCTTCGGGACAGGACTGACAGAAGAGTAGATCCTGATAGTGTACAAAATATATTGAACGATCTAGCAAGGAGGCAGCAGCAAATAATGCAACAATTCATGCAAACACAACAGTTAATCACAAATATTGGCCAAACGTCACGAGTATGAATTCTCTCAGGGTGAATTGGAATGTTACAAGTGAAGGTAGCAATGATATTCCAAGAAGTGTTAGTACAGGTGAGTCACATAGACCTTTTCAGCCTACATTCACACCTAGTGATGAAGAGGAAGCAGCTCAACCTGAGGAGCAGCCATTGGTTGATGAGGTAATGGCGGTTTAAGATTAATACCACACTTCCTCATGCAATTAGAAATGAAATGACACTTAACCAATACATGAACCAATGAAAAGATGGGAGAAGAACACAACAGAAACAAAGACCTCAAGGCCCACATAAGGAGTATCAACATGCCTTTAGTAAACTCACTCTTCCTCCTTTTGATGGTAGTGGAAAAAGCACAGCCCGTGCTTGGATACATAAATTGGATACGTTTCTGACTCTCAAACTCATGCCAAAAGCAGAAGTAATTAAGTTTGCAACTTTACATTTGGAGGGACCAGCATATGATTGGTGGCATCTTGGGTTGGTGGCAAACCATGCACTAATTAAGTCCCATAATGAGTTTAGGAACAAATTAATTGCTAGATTTGATAGAAAGGATCTTGATGTATTTTTGTGAGTTAGCATTGATAAGGAAAAATGGTGATGTTCATAGTTACATTAATGAGCTTTAGAAGGTTGTTGTTATGGTTCCTAAATGTAATGTCCCTTTTTTTAGCCCTATGCTTTCCAGTGACCGTTAGCCTATTTATGGAGGCTCGTAGGCTAGTCGGAGGCAAAATCAAGGTTTCCTATTTTCTAGGAGGTTTCCTTCTGAGTTTTCAGGGGTTGCATGCAAGAGTTTGGCAGTTTGTTTTTTGGGTCTTTCTAGGTTTTCAGAGAGCTTCAAAGGGGTGTGACATGCATTTCAATCAGAGGATATTTTTGGACTTACTATTTTTAGTAAGTTATGATGATTGCCTAGTTTGTGCTTAAATGGAGTTTGGAGTCACTTACTATTTTTAACAATATGTTATTTTTAGTAAGTGTTTTTGGCAGTGCAGTCTAGTAGTAGCCCAACACACAGTTTCTAATTCTGGCAGTGAGGCAATTTTGTTTTGGCAGTGGCTTCTCCAGCATTCTTGGAGCTCGAAAAGGAAAGTTTAATAATTTAAGTTATGTTACATTTTAAGGTTGCTTTTAGACCCCACGCCTGGGCAACATAACTTAAGTTGTTCTTCATGGGTTTGGACGCCTAAATTGGAGATAAATACATTTATAAGGTTTAATTTATGCCTTTTCAAGTTTGATGCCCAAGTATGAGGGATAAAGTGATTTTATTAAATATAATATTGCTCCAAATGTGGTGTCCCTTTTGGAGGGAAAAAAAATTCAAAACTTTTGGCTTTGGAAATCTATATATATATTGTGTCTTGGTTCTTCATTTGGTATCCATTATCTTTTCATAACGAAGTGTTGCTGAATTTTATTCAAACACTTGCTTCAAGGTTGAAATGCCTCCTAGTTTCTTCATCAGTTTCGAGTTTGAAAGACAACTCCTAGCTGATGAGTGACTGCTTCTTCACTCAGAGGTTACAAATTGAGCTTCAATAGTGATGGCTTCATTGGTGTTTTCAGTTTGGCATGGCTTTGATGTCTTCTAGAGACATTTTGGTGTGTTCTTCATTTGTTTAGAGGGTTTTTGGAGTGCTTCATACCTAGCTGACCCACATTTATGCTCGTGCCTTTCTAGTGACTTGACGGATTTTTGTGGGTATTGGCTCATCCTATTCCTCATATCTAGGTGCCCCTTTGCTTGGAATATTGCAATTTTAGGAGAATCTGATTTATGGTTGCTGGTCACCCTCCTTGGGAGTTGTGCCCTTTGGTTATTGCTGCATTGGGAAGTGTGCAAAAATAAACAGAGTTATTTGGTCAAGTTTGGTGGCTAGAACTTGGACTCCTAGGTTCTAGGCTTCATTTGCATCTAGTTTGAAGTCATTCGGAGCAATGGTTGAGGAGTTACGAATGTTTGAAGGTTGTTGATTGGAGTTCGTGCACAGTGCAATTTTATATCAGACTGCTGCTTCTTCATATCAGACCTGGTATTTTTAGTATTTCATCATTATATCATGTTGCCTAGTCATTGTAATGTCATTGAGATGATTCCCTAACACTTGGGCTTCATTTTTGGTTTGGTTCTCTCTTATTGTATTAAATCTAATGCCATATTGTAATGCTGATTCAGTAGTACTAATCAGCTCTGTCACTTCAGTACTTTGTGTTCTTTCCCACTGAAAAGTGGAAAAGGCCAGCTTGCCGCCTAGTTTGCTTGCTTATATTGTTAACTGCTGAAAAATGGAAGAGGCTGGCTTGCCACCTAAGCAATTTACTTTCATTTATTTTTCCTGTAGCCCACTGAAAGTGGAAGACGCTGCCTTGCCGCCTAAGCATTTACATTTCTTCTATTGGTTGACTTGCCGCCAATAGCATTGTACTTTCAGCTTTTCAAGTTATTGCTATCAAAAACCCTTACACTATATGCTCTCACCTTGCCCACTCAAGGATCTAGGTGATCAAAATGTGAAGGGTTGCTTTAAGTTTGTTAACTTCCTTGGGATAGCATTAACGGGTGAAGTTTTATGTGCTAAAAACTTGGGAAAAAACTAAGGGGGATATTTCACTATAATGTCAAAAAGGGGAGTGAAAATGTTGTTCACAGAAGGATTGAATCATAATTTGAGAGGTTTGATGAAGACTTTCAAACCTAGTACACTTCAAGATGCTATTCAAATGGCACTTGATCTTGAAACTACACATCCTACCCAACAGTCCCAAAAGAAGAGTTTCAAGAGCAATAAACCATTTAGAAAGACTTTCAATCAGCCTAAGACTACACCACCCAAATTGGATTTCGAGTCGAGGAATGAGTTGTGTAGGAAGAAGTTATGTTTCTCCTGCAAGGAACATGGGAGCCCGATCACAAGTGCCTTGAAAAAGGTAAAGCACATTATGTTGAGGTTACTTCTGACATTGATGAGGTAGTAAGCACTAGTTCAAAGAGTGGTCATGAGGATCAACAGTTAGAACATGATGATAGTGCTACACGAGATGTGACACATGGTACGATTGCTACATTATCAAAGGTTTTTAAGTACCATCCTTTCAGAGTTAGAGGAGTCTTGAAGGGACAACGGGTTACTTGTTTAGTTGACAATGGGACAATTCATTTTTATTGATGATCTTGTGGTGAAGAGAGGATTATAGGTTGAGGGGTTTTTTTGGTTTCAATGTCATGGTAGCCGATGGGTTCATAATGACTTGCACCAAGAAGATTTCGCAACTGAGCATTCAGTTGGGGGACTATACAGTCACTAATGATTTCTATGTGGCCGGAATTGGTGAGACTGATGGTGTTTTAGAAGTTCAATGGCTACATTCACTTAGCAGGTATAGTTAGAATTTCCAAAGAATGGAGTTGGAGTTCATGGCAGATGGGAGGAAGATAGTGTTGAGAGCATTGGTGGATGGTGCACCAAAGGTGGTGACAGCGAAGAGGGCGTAGGCATTGTTTAGTCATGGTGAGGTTACATTGGCAGCCCAATGTTTTGTGTCTTCCAAATCTTCCTCTAGTGATGGTAGACATCATCATGTGGACATTCAATCGATTTTGGATAAACACAATATTGTGTTTGGAGATATCCCTCTAGTTGGACCTCCTAGTTGCAGATTTGAGCATGTGATTGAGTTAGAGGAGGGCTCCAAACTAGTAACACCACTCCTTATCATCATCCCAAGAGATTCAAAGAAGAAATTGAAAAAACAATAAATGAGTTATTAGATATGGGACACATTAGACCTAGCTCTAGTCCCTTTTCTTTTTCGATGGTCTAAATGAAGAAGGATGGCACGATGAGGATGTACATTGATTACTGTGCCCTGAATAAGAAGACTATCAAAAACAGGTAGCCTATACCCAAGATAGATGAATTATTGGATGAGCTACATGGGGCAATTTACTTCTCGAAGATTGATCTTCATTCAAGATACCATCAGATTAGAGTCCATGCAAAGGATGTACATAAGACAACATTCAAATGCGACTAAGGTAATATGATTTTTTACTTATGCCCTTTGGTCTTACTAATGCACCTATGACTTTCCAGTCATGTATGAATCACACATATTTAATAAGCAATTGTGGAAATTTGTATTGGACTTTTTTAATATCTTGATATACAATAAGACATGGGAGGATCACCTTAGGCACATTGATGAGGTGTTGGACATTATGGAGTCATAGTCACTGTTTGCAAAGGCATTTAAATGTGAGTTTGGAATGGTAGAGATTTTTTATTTAGGACATGTGATTGGTGCTAATGGTGTGAAGGTGCACCAGGAGAAGATACAGGCCATAATTGATTGGGCATCGCCGAGGAACATTTCCGACTTGAGGGGTTTTCTCAAGTTATGCAGTTACAATAGGAGATTTGTCAAGGGGTTTTCCCAATTGGTTGCACCTCTTACAAATCTCACCAAGAAGGGTGCATTCAAATGGTTGGATGAGGCTCAAATTACACTTGATAGGCTCAAGCAGGTGATGAGTTCTTCTCCAATGCTAGCTTTACCAAACTTCTCTCAATCGTTTGTGTTTGAGTGTGATCCATCA
>VDFB02150913.1:0-68115 GCA_007258455.2 Sequoia sempervirens
AAAATTTATACTTATAACCCCATATAAATATCAAGAATGAAAATAAAAAATGGGGATGTTATTGTTAACATTGAAGTTGCAAAGAATCACATTTGGCCAAGATCCAGAACCCACAAGAGCTACAAAAAGAAGAAAATGGTTTGATAGAAGGGATGAAGCACTTAGTACTCTTATTTTGTCCATTTCTCCAGATCTTAGATATCATGTTGCATCTTACACACATCCTAATCAAGTTTGGAATACTTTAGAGGGTCTCTTTGGTAAGCCACATAAAATGAGGAAATTTAAGTTGGAGAATGAACTAATGGGTCTAAATCCTTCAAATTTTGACAATATCCAATACTTTTTCTCTAAGCTCAATTCTCTAATATTGTAGTTATCTAATTATGGGGTCACTAAAGAGGATGAACAATTGATTCTTTCTATTCTTGCTAAGCTTGGTCTTGATTATTCAGTGTTTGTTTCTATATTTTATGCTACAATGGATGCCCTTGGAAATGCATACAAAATTCCTTCTCTTGATGATTTTGCATCTCATCTCACTAGGGAATAAGTGAAGTTGGCACACATGGGTACATTGAAGTATTCCCAAACTCATTCTCTTCTTGAAAAAGTTTAAAATGCTTCAAGTAGCAAAGGTAAGAAGCAAAATAAGGACCCCCAATCTAATGAGCAGGGTAAAGATTCACCTTCACATAGCACTCCTAATTCCACTCCCTCTTCTAAAGATGAATAATCTAAAAAGAAGAGGTTCAAATGTGCATATTACAAAAGGCCAAGACATGATGAGCATAGATGTTATAATAAGAAGATTGATGAACTCATACACCTTCAAAAGAATAACATACAACTACCCTCATTAGTTTCTACTTCTTCTTCAACATCTTAATCGACAGCTCCTTCACCATCTCAGTCAGAGAATACATGATCAACAACTGGGCTACATAAAATGAAAGGACAAGCACTCTTGGCCTCTACAATTCCTGAATCTAATAGATGGCTTCTTGATTTAGGGGCATATCATCATATGGCATCATCTATGTGAATGTTATCTTCTTTTGAGCCTTGTAATTCACCTCCTATTTTTGATGGGTAACAATACATACATGAAGGTAAGTTGGAAGGGTTTTATTGACATGGGAGAGGGCACTTTTAATGATGTACTTTTTGTTCCTTCTTTATCCACTAATGTCCTTTCTATTTATCAAATTACCCATGGTGGTCAAGGTAAAATAGTTGAGTTCACTCTTGATAGAGTGTACATAAGGGACTTGAAGACTAGGGATATTGTTGCTTTTGGGGTGGTTGATCATTCATCTCGTTTATATTCCTTTTCATATTTTTCTTTAGAAGAAGACAATATTCCTTTGACAACACATCACACTCCTTCATTTAGTGTGAATCATGTTTGTGAGGAGAATTTTGGTCATCTACACCTTGGTATTCTAGAGACAAGTGCTGAGCTTCCTACTCCTCTACCTCTTGCTTCTTCAACCATCAGTGCTTCTATTATGTAGGATGATCATAGTTTTTTAGATCTTGCTTTGTGGGATGAATATTTGGTGGGTATTCCTAACTTGTTTGTGGAGTCTCATACTGCAAATTCAGAGGACACACTTGAGGGGATTTCTATCCTCTTTGCTGATAGTTTCAACACAACTGTTATTCCATCTTAATTTTCTTTAGAGATTGACATTCATGAGTCTTATTATCTTCTTGATTTGTCATGTGTCTTGGTTGATTTTGACCATGAAATTATGTTGTGGCTTATTAAGGATTGGAGACTCCTACTCAGTTTTCAAAGGAATACATTTTGAAACTTCATTCTTCCTCCTTTAAGTTTGACATGGAGTGGCTTCTTCATCAACCTATGGATTTGTTTCTTCCTAAGGGAAGATGTGTTGCTTGCAAACATTAGATCATCTTTTATTTTTCAGCCATTCTTCATTGACATTGGAGATTCTTCATTGTGGGGGGGATATCTTGTCTCTCTCTTTTCCTCTTACGGGGGTTCATTGATTGTATATACATGATGGATGTAGTCCTTGGGGGTATCATTGAGTCCTCCATACCTCATCTTGTTTGTTTCTTTTCTCTCTTTTGGAGAGGAGTTTTGTCCCATTGGGTTTTCTCCTTTTCTTTGTTTGTGAGAGATTGATTGCATTTGCATTTGCATTTGTTAATGGGTACCTAACATGGCCTCATAGCTGAGACCCATCCTCATAGTCATTTTGTATAGTTTTCATAATAATCTTCTCCCTAAGTTGCACTTAAAGGGGGTGTTGGTGTGAATAAATTTCTTGTACCTAGTTAATTCACTCACTAGGGAGTCAGGGGACATATTCACATGTTGATTTTACTTAGGATATAAGATTCCTTCTAGAATTATTAGTTGGATTTTATAGAACTTATCTTATCTAGCTTGTAATGCTTGATTCTTAGGTAGTTATGAGTTAGTTCTCACAAGTTATAGGATTAAGACACTTGTCATGATCTTGTCTAATCCTATCTCTTACCTTGCCTTTATAAGCAAGGAATCTTATGTACATTTGCATATTTGACCCATTATTCAATCAATATTCAATTTTCATTATTGAAGCAAGTATTCTTGCCATTTTCTCTCTTGTGTACAATATTTTGGTCTAGAAACTATTCTTGGGGGTGTTGAGGAGTCATCATTAACTCCTACACCTTGATGGTATATGTGGCTAGAGGGATTGTTCCCTTGTTCATGTTTGAGTTTACTTATTTACCCCTTATGCAATGTATACAACAAGTGGGAGAATGTTAGGAAAATATGTGTTTTCCACCTTGCATAATGTTATAATGTAATTATTTATTTATTATGTGGTGCACCTAGGGGATCTAGGGATACGTGCATCACATGGGTCTAGTATTCTCGGGATCAAATTATGTGTTGTATGTAACATTGGGTTAAATATTTAATGTGGGGTTGCACATGGGAAAATATTTAATATTGGGAAAACTTAATACCAATATTAAATGAGGGGTTAATGGTTTTGTAAGCTCATGGTATTAGTCACATTGTTTTATGTAATACCACTTGGTGGATTTGTGGGAGCTTGTTTCTATAAAAACAAACACATGGGTAGTTGTAAAGGTTGGATTGTTTGGCTATTTTGGATAAGGGGTTGAGAGAATCTCTTGTTAGAATTAGTAAGAGTTGAAGCATGGCATCGGATGTGTGGTTACATGCTTGTTCACATGGAGTTCTTGTAGAGGGCTTTATGTTTCAAGGGTGTTCATGGAGGACTCTGAAGATGTATTATAATAATTATTGCTAAATAATACATGAGTGAGTGATGCTTTTGGAGGCTAGGTTTTTCCCTCTTGAGGGTTTTCCCAGGGTATATCTTGTTTCATCTTTGATGGTATGTTGTCTATTCTTTTGCATATGGATTCTAAATACTTGTTTGCATAGATTTCTCTATTTGGGTTATGTGGAAATCATCTTGGGTGGATGCATATTTCCTTTCACCTCCATGATTTAATGATAGCATAAAGTGAAAAATATGTAGTTATCCATGAAGAAATCATGTTCACACTCTCCAACCATTACCTACATTGACTTTAGAAAACTGCACATGCTATAGGCAATAACCTCCTTTGATTGCAACAAATAGAAATCCTTCTTTTGTAGGTTTAAAGTCCTTATGTTGTGATTTGATAGATACTTTGTTGTAGGGTTACTTATTCCAAAGAAATATTTCATCATTAATAACTATAATCAATCATAAAACTCCATTGAATTCCATATACATTCAAGATTCACATAATAATTTAACAATATAATAATCATCTTCAATGCTTTAAATAATTAGAATATATGGAAAGGTCTAGGAATACCTTTGAAACTTTGAAAATATGAAATTAAAACAAGGAAAATAGGACATTTCTAAGACTCGTCACTCCCCCCAACTTGGATCTTTGCTTGTTCTCAAGTAGTTCAGGGTCTTTGATTGTATTGTAATGTAATTTTCTTGTAATCTATTGTGTTAGTGACTATTTCGTGTTGCTTCAGGTAGAATCCATTCTATTCAAATATCCTCTTCCATCTGGCTTGATTATCTGCCCCTTGTTCTTCCTTTCTTCTTGTCTAATGTGGAATTGGGTATAGAATAAGGGGAGGATGGAATTTTAGAGGGAACTAGATAATCTGATGTTGTTGGGAGGCTTTGATATACTTGTGTTCCCTTATAATTATTGACAAGTAATTAAAAATAAAACAGGGTTCCTTCCTCTTCAATTCCTATGTCAACTATTTCCACCTATCTTGGAAGGATGCAAGTGCCTCTCTTCCTGTTATAGCTACTAGTTCCTTGAATATTTTGTAATCTCTTTCTCTGCATTGCAAAATTTTATTTTTTACCTAGATTCTATCCACGAGGTCAATCCATTTCTCCACTACCCCATTAGGATCCTCTACCTCTACTCTAATATGGAGGGGAAATGAATCCTCTCTCTCTCATGATAATCTTGTCACATTTGACCTCTTTGATGTTCATTTATGATAAATGAGGCTAATACCTTTATTTGAATGTCTCTCACAAAGATTAGTGGGTTCTAGGTAGTGTCATAAGGAATGGCAAGATTATGCAAATAAAATTCACACAATTGATCCTGCATATCTAGTGTAGCCTCTTGAGAAGCTTTTAAGAATAATGTGGGTGACGATAAGGAAATTGAGAGGTCACTAATTAGCTGGCTGAATTGAAAAATTATTTTTTTCTTCTTGTAGAAATAAGGTGTAGACCCTATCAAGTGGTCTTCATTTTAAGAGTTTGACTGTCTTATCAACCATTCCTTCCATTTTCACTTTTAACCTTTTAATATTTGAGTCCTTTTTAGTCTCTCTATTATGTGTCACTATCAACTCAAATTTTTCTTTATCCCAATTCCTTTGTGACTGAGAGAATTCTTCCATTTTGTTCCATAATTCAATTCCAAGGGTAACCATGATAGCAGTTTTTGGTATTATTAGAGTTTTTTTTCTTAAATTTGTGGAGATTTCTTATTAATTTCAATGATGGACAATTGGGCCAACTTCCTCAAAATTGCTCCTTCTTGTTCATAAAAATGCAGCTATTTCTCCAATTCCTTGACCTTATGGTCCATTCTGACCTCTCTTTGTTGGTAACTGTTGACAATGATTTCACTCATAGAAAATAGGTTGAATAAAATCTCCATAGAAAAGACCGCGAAGAGCCTATCCTTCTTGAAAGATATGAAACAAAGACAACCTAAGGGGAAATTATGCATTACAGGATAAAGATTGGCTTTCGTTCAATCCCAAGTCTCTGATAACCAGGTCATGGTTGCACTAGGGTCACTCTCAGGTAATGATGTGATATTGCTGTTAATCTCAAAGGGACTATGGTTGGTCTTTGAACATTTTAGATAACACTCCGAATCAAAACGATAAGCTCGAACATCATGAAACCAAAATATTTTCCATAACATTTCATGAAATATCATAAATTCCTTGCTATCACTTAAGTAGATTTAGCATCAAGCATTCAACAAATTTATGGAAAACGAAAGATTTTCAACAAAATTCCTTTCATTCATTTAATTTTTTTTTTGAATATTTTCAAATATTAAACATCTATTCTAAAAAAAAGTATAAAAAATATTGAAAAATAAAAGTTTCTCCCAGTTATTCTCCATGGATGCCCCAAAGAATTAATCAAAATAGATAAAACTGCTTTATACTTCACCAAATTGCTTCACAACTACATATAAAACAGTGCAAGCTTTTAAAGAGAGGGTTTCATTTATGAACACTGAGTAGGTTCTGTATGCACCCTTAAATGGCACAACGTACAGTCTTGTTCGACCAAACTTACAAAACCAACTACAAAAGATACTGAGATAGGTAGCTATCTATAAAGCTTTGATATCAATTAATTTCTACGTGCATACAAAGTTTTATGCCAGAATGGTTCAAAAAATAGGAAAAAAGAACAAAACTTAAATTTTTTTTATGCTCCTCTGACATCCACAAATTCCAAACTTAAATAAAAATGAAGCATCCTTTGGCCTTTTATAGAGCACAAGGCTCAGATAGGATAAGAAAAATACATGAGAGGAAATCTAAGGGCCAATCTCATCAAGGCACATGGAATTTTGTGACCAATAGGAGAATTGCAATTGAAGTCAACTCCAATTACTTGTTGAAGCTCTTCAGGTTCTACTTTTTCATCTTTGTCAGGATTCCTTCTAAAATCAAACAAATCTGCGTAGACGAAAATATATAGGAGCTTCCTATGATAACAAAGTGATCAGGTCGAAGTCGAACTCCTATACTTCAGGTTCCTTAATTTGAACATTCCAAGAATGAATCACTCCCAGATTAGATACACTTTATTACTGCATGCTTGAACTCCAGCATCTTGGTATTTCGATAACTGGCACATCTTTGCAACGAACTCCGTTCCAGCATGATCCCCTTAAGTGCATCATTGAACCTGGTAATACCATCATATTTGTTCACAAATACAATTTTCCAGACCATCCATACCCAAAATTTTCATCACAATCGATATCTCCTGCAATCACCAATTCCATATATTAAATCCCTTTTAAAAAAAAAAACATTATAACATCCCATGTAAATAAAACCATTATTCAAATGTTAGTAGAAAAATCCCATAATTAACATGAATTTTTAAAAGAATTACATGAATCCTCATACATATACCAGATCATCGAGACCATTAGACAAATTTTAAAAAAATCACATTTTATTTCACATTTCAACCCGTTACTTGGTATTCAGCTTTACCCACTTACTTTCCCAGACCTCGGTTATACCAGAACTCCACTATACCAGACTCCCTCTTATCGAAAAGCTTCATATCAGACTGCTTCATACCAGACCAGAGTCTTTCACTTGAACTTCACATTACCTTTTGAATTTTTTGTATTTCCGGTACTTGGTAACTGGTGCTTGAAACACTTACAATACAAAGTACTTTCTTATTATCAAAGATTTATCTTCCTTTCTTCACTTTTGGTGATCTTCCAATTAGCTAGCTCCTGCCATAAGAGTTATATTTTTCACTTGGGTCCCCAAGTCTTTTCAGTCTTGGGGCATGTGAGACCACACAACAACTATAACCTTTTATTTGCTCCTCTAGTTCCTTCATTTTTTGTAGAGCTACCTGCAACTCATTATTTTCATCTTTTCTTGTCAAAATAAATTTATTCTCATTTCCCAAAAATAAGCCTTGCTTGGTGAAGCAAATTATTTTTCAGTAGCTAGAATATTATGAGGTTTGTACTTCTTCCTTGCTATAAATAAATCTTTAGAATCAGAATTTGAGTTGGTGCTCAGATACATAAATTACAAGGTTTTAGATTGCTCTTGATTACTAGGAAATTTTTCTTCTTCTAAGTCTATTTCAAACTCTATTATCACAACCTTTTCCTATCGAGGTTGGGTCTTCCCTCTTGTAGTGACATTCTTCTTAAGGTGATGTGACAACCTTTTAGAATACACCGACCTTTTCTACTTCTTTTTGGGTGTAGAAGAGGATGGTGTACTTTTTCTTTTAAGGGTTTTTTATGGAAACATGGGTTTCTAACTTTTTAGGTGTTGCAGGCTATGCCCTAGAAGCTACAAGTTGGGTTTCTTGCACTTCTGGATTTGATTATGAATCAATATTATGGGTAGGTAATGCAATATGTGGGGAAGAGGGTACATGTTCCTCTTCAATAGTTGTAGATGACTCATTCACCTCTTGAGCCATGTTTGCTTCATCTAACCCTAACCTCATAAGTATGTCATTTATATTGTTATATGCTAGAATATTTTCTCAAGAAACATTAGGGAATTGGGTTTTAAGGCTTCTTTTTATCAATAAGGTGACCAAGAAGGAATGAGACAAGGAAAATTAATTCCTCTTTCTTCTATACTAAAAAAAAATCCATTCAAACAAATTATACAAGAAATCAGGGACATTCACCAACCTTTGATGGCAAAGGTGACTCAAGAGTTTAAAATGTACTATGTACAGAAGAGTCTTCCTACCACCACAGGTTAAATGTTTAATTATATATGAAGCAACAAATTCCCATAACCATGGTAGGGGAAGTCATTTAGTACCTTGAGTCGAGGAATCTAATTCCTCTCCAGGCTATGTAAATTTATTTCATGTTGTGATTGCATCTTCTCACACTAGAAATTCTTCTCACACTGTGGGAAATCTAGAAACCTCTCAAACTATTGCCTCTGAAGCATCTACTCTCAAAATTTTAATTATGACCTCATAATTCTATAATTTACTAGAAAATTATTGTGTCATTAGCTCGTTGAACTCCATAAGAAGAAGGAAATAGTCCAACCATCCAACTTGTTGGAACACAAGAAAACATAACTGGTCTTCTAATAATAAATTATGAGATGATGGTTCTCATGAGATGATGTATCCTCCCATTTTGAAGTCTTACAACCTTCTTCGAGGAAAAATTGCTTCAATATGCTTCAATTTTCTTATTACTTAAGCCTTAATCCTTGCTTCTTGAAGTACTATAGCCTCTGTGTTGGTAAATTTTATGAATTTGTAAAGAAAAATCAAGCTGATGTATGCAATTCATTTCAATTTTTCTTACAATGAATTTGACAATGGAAACCTAAACAGTCCTTCCCCCAACTTAAAGTTGTTTTTTTCCTCCAATGGCAAGGTACATGTGTTATGGTAGGGATCATTATTTTAAGCATTATAGATATAGATATAATATAAATTAAATGTTGCATGAACTTGAATGCCATATGAATTAATAAAATTGAATGGTAATCATAGTTGATAATGTAAAAAAATACCTATAATGTGTATG
Organism: Sequoia sempervirens; assembly: GCA_007258455.2. Taxonomy (NCBI): domain Eukaryota; kingdom Viridiplantae; phylum Streptophyta; class Pinopsida; order Cupressales; family Cupressaceae; genus Sequoia; species Sequoia sempervirens. The sequence goes on from VDFB02150913.1 coordinate 8,860, forward strand.
GTGATAAGAAAGATGATGCATGTGATGTTGATTTAAATGTTGCCAAGTAGAAATGTGTTGAGGGAAATAAAATGATATAAATAAATGGTAGTATTATGGGAATCTTTCCATATAGAAAACTATCAAAATAATGGCACATGTCCAGAAAAGGATGTATACAAGAAAATAAAATTGTGACATGTACAAAATTTATTTATAAGGGAGTGATATGTTGCATGTAATGGGTAGTGAATAGAATTGAATGCATGTAGTGAACAATTGAAAGTGATAGTTGCTATGTGTGGAGTGGTATTGAGCTATATGTAGTTGTTGTGGGTAGTAGTAGTACACACTCCTTATGTAAATGCCTCAGTTGTTGCTATAGGTCCCATGAGGAGTGCTTGTAACTTGCTACATGTATCTAGAAATAGTTGTTGTTTTGATTATACGGGAAAAACAAGTTTTGAAGGTACTCGAAACCCTTTACAACTTAATATAAAAAATGTTGCTTAAAAGAAACTACCATAAGACACTAACAACATACCAGAACCAAAAAAATCAAGAAAAAAAGGGTGTTGTATGAGAGATAAAATAGTAAACTAAAAAAAACACCCAACAACATCAAAATAACAAAACAATAGGAAATAAACTAAGACTGAGCAAAAAATAGACAATAGTCAAAAAGAGAGTGCAACACTATTTCATACTGCTTAAGGTGTTGGCCACCTCAAGCTCCTGGCTCTTGTGCACTTTAATCATGTCCAACAACTCTTTCTTCTTAGCTTCAAAGGAATTTTTCCATTCAGTAGACCCTCTAACAACATGACCTTTACCATCATCTTTTTCACCTTTTTTACCTTTGCCTTTGGCCAAGTGCTCTTTCTCCATTAGTTCAGAGAAATACACTTGGTCCTCCCCGAGCTCACTAATCTTTCTGAACAGGACTTCCAAAGAGTCTGCACTATTTTTCACTAAAATGTGGCTCGCATAGAGAAGCTTCTTTATATCCACATTTGTATTCAAAATCTTGGTTTCTAAACCATCCGATTGTTCTTCATACATGGATTTGAATTCATAGAAAGAACCCTCAAGGTCCACAATTTTGTCAATCAGAATGTCTGGCACTGAGCCTTTCAGAATATTCTTCAAGTTTTCCTTCAAACCCCATATTTTAATGTTAATCTTATTAAAATCTTGAGAAGTCCACTTAGCTAACTTAAAATTTCCAGTGACCCCAGCCCTAGCCATGTCCAACAACTCAAACATTGAGGTAGAATCATCATCGAGATAAGAGAAGTCCTCAGAAAGGGGATTTACCTTTAGAGGCTCCATTTGCACTCTTCCTCTCTGCATTCTCCTCATCTTGACCCTTATTCTCTTCTTCCATATCCACATTGGGTGAGGTATTAACTGGGGAGTCATCTATTTCCACTGCATTTTCACCAAAAACCTTCTCCTCACCAATCACCTTGGAATCCTTTGCAGAAAATTTTGAGGCCTAGTTCTTCAATTTGTCAATGCATTTGGATTCCCTCCTCGACTTATCCTTGGCCTCTGTAACCAACACATTTTCCTGCAAACCCTCCTCATTACCACCATCTTCGACTTCTCCCTGACCAACAACCAAATCCACATTCCTAGGAGAGGAATCATCCGAGCCCACCTCTGTATCCTCACTGTCAGAAAGAACAAGGTGCTTAGCTGCCCGATTGATTTTAAGGCTACCATTCTTCCTCTTTTTCAAGGAGGTAGTCATAGGGGATGGGGAACCATCATCTTCCTCTCCATTTCATTCCTCTTCATCTGCAATGCTGGTATCCAAGCCTGATGAACTAGAAACTTCACTCAAAATATTCCCCTTTCCCTTAATAGCAGGGGTAGGGAGGAAAGCCTTAACATGCTCCATGATTAAAAGAATGAGACCTTCATGGAGGACTGGAGCCCTCCCATTTTTAAATGAGTATAAACACAAAATTCCATGGAAGATAACAAAAAAAATAGAAAAGAGATAAACAAACCATGCCTGAAATGGTTTAAAAGCATGAAATGGTGACCTAGGATAGCAATAAACCTACCTTCTAGGGTTACATAGTGCATTATCACCTCTGCAACATCCACCCATATCTTCTTAAGGGACTTGCGTTCATAGCCCCAACTTTCCATCTTAATCAATTTTTTCTTCTCGTCATCTTTGAAAAATTGGCCCATTGCTTCCTCATTGCTCTTCTTGTCCTTATAAAACTTACGACCAACCATCGACATCCCAGTCACCGTAGGAATCAACTCCTCATTTACCTCCACAACTAGGCCCTTTATTTGAAGCTTGAAATTATGACAACAAGAAACAAATTCCGTCGAGGCATTTGGGTCATGCCCATGCAACCTTTCTAAAAAAGGTGTGAAATTCCTGTGACCCACACAAGAGTGTGGCTCTATTCTAATTCTATCGACACCCATGTCTGAAAACACTAGAAGAAGAAAACCCTTGCGATAATCACACAACCAAATGCCAATAATCCAAACTAAACCCACAAGCATGTGAGTCAAGAGATGGTACTAAAGATTAAATGCTGCCACCGCATCAACTCATCCCACACCATCATTTCTCATTAATATCCTCAATTTCTTAGGAAGGATAGAGCCCTCCTCCCACACATTATATTCATTTAACCTGATGGACTCATTGGAAAAAAAATCAACCAATGAGTTTCCTTCTCGAAAAATGTGAGATAAGTGGGTCTCTTCACAAGAACTTAACATGATTATAGTATCTTTAATTAATTGTTCCACATTCCAGCTAGGATGATGAGTGTCACAAAGATAATTGATGATATTTAAAGAATCGCCTTCAACCCATATTTTGGAGTAACCTCTGTCCGAAACATATTTTATGTTTATAAATGTAGCCTTCGCCTCAACATAATGATTTGTCTAGAAATAGTTGTTGTTGGTGGTATAATTTATTGGTGATATAGTGCATGTGTGTACATGTGAGTTTTTATTAGTGAGTGAAAATCATACCTACTATATATCAGTAGGTAAGCTGGTTGGCTCATCTACAAATGTAATAATTATTGATTTGACTGTGCCTTGATGATTAGCAAGCAATTTTGAATCTGCAAATGGTATTAAATGTTGTTACATATACTATAGAAATTCTTCCTTATGCAATGGATTTTTATAAATCTTTAGTCAATGTCCATTTCCCATCAAAGAGAATATGACCATATCAAATGTAGTTAGTTATACTAATCCATTCTGAAAGAAATGTTTAATTGCATAAGGACCTAGCCACTGTGTCTATAATTTACCCTTATGGTTTTTATACCTTGAATCATAAAGCAATGCCTAGTCCCTTTAATGGAATTCCTTAGTTTTGATAAACTAGTCATGCCATTTGATTCTTTGTTTTTGCATGATCTTTGTATGATGGACTACTTCCATCCTTATTACATCTAGAGCATTTATATTGTGTGATATATATTTCTAAGCTTCCAAGAGATCCATTCCAAGACACACCATTATTATGAGTGTTTTGTGTTCATATTCAATGGGAAAGACAACCTTTTTACCATATACTAATTCATATGGTGTAAATTCTGTGGTTATTTTTTAAGTTGTCCTATACATTCAGATAACTTCCAGTAACCTTGTTGCCTAGTCCTTTTGATGCAACTAGATTGTATTTGTTAGAATGGCCTCAATCTCCCTATTTGTGACCTCAATTTTCCCATTTATTTGTGGGTTGTAGGGGTTGAATTTTTATTTATAATCTTATATTCTTTGACTAGTTGGGAAATCTAATGTAAAGTAAATTGGGGTCCTTGATATGTGACTATCTTGTTAGACAGTCCATACCTTGTGAAGATTTCCTCATAAAGGAATGTGATAACATTGATATCTTTGGAAAATTGCAATGCTTTAACCTCCAACCATTTTGTTAGATAGTTAGTACAAACAAGGACACATTCCTTTGTAGAATTTGTGAAAGCCAACTTCACAGACCCTAAAGATCACCTGCATCCAAATAACCTGTCACAGAAAGAAGAAATTCAAGACTAAAGGCAAAGGTGCTCTGAAAGCTGAAAATGTACTAATTAGAGAGTGAGGTAAAATACAATGATCAATCCTTATAAAAGGAGATTGTGCAACCCTAAATAAACCCTAATAGGTAGACATTTAATAATTAATATAATTATTAAATGTCACAATATGCAAACTAAAGTGAAATATTAAGAGGAATAAAGGTAACTTAATTAACATAATTAAGTTAAAACCTTTACTCTAACACCCCTCCTTAAGATGAGCAAGAGTGCAGCTACAAACATGTGCAAGAAAGCAAAGGTAACTAAAATACATGAAAGCAAACAAGGGTCCCGACAACTAGGCCTGATCAAGTACCCGAATACAACCAAATCTCTGTAAAGTGAGAAAGGGAGAAAACCTCATGGGAACAAAACTCCCCCCCAAAAGAGAGAAAAGAAAAGAATGAAATGCACTAATGAAAGAAGGATAGGAGGTGGATTACATGATACCCCCCATAGATAACTTCTATCATATAAGTACATATATAATGGTCTCCATAGGATAGATATAAAGAGACAAGAAGGCCCCCCCATAATGAAGAAACTCCTGTCGCAAGGGTAAATGCCTGAGTAGAATCCAAGAGGAGATCCTTAAGCGACAGATAATATTCCTCCCCTTGGGAAGAAATGGATCCAAAGGACGATGTCGAAGAAACCCTGTGAAGAGTGATGAACCAATCTGTCTCAAGATGTGTGCCATGATAGGATGCTGAAGAATCTCTCTATCTGAACTGAAAAAAATGATGCCAAATCCAAACTGATGTGGAGAATCCTGAAATGCAACCTCTAAATGCATGGATAATGGTGGGCGTACATTGATAACCTATCTATCAAGGTAGAGGAGATGAATGTCCTCAAAATAATCCTCAAGATCTGTAGTGTGAGACTCAACAAACAAGAATGTGTTTGCAAGATAAGAATCCCATGATGTAGTAGATAATGAATGACCAAGATGGTCATGATGCTGAATTGAATCCATAGGGGCCAATGTGGCGATACTGATGTCATCAGGAACAACAAATGATACATATATAATCTCAGTATGAAGAGTAGGAACTGCGAGACAATCCTCTGATCCATCAGAACATGTAAGGGTGTCTAAATACTCAAGCTCCTCTAAAGTATCATGATCAAAGGGTGTATTATCTCTCCAAGAAATGGGTAAGAGACAATCTAAAGCAAGATCCTTTGGGAATGGAGAGAGATTGGGGTCTCCATAGACCTCCCAAAGATGTGTCCAAAGTGGGTTGGGACAATCAATGTCCGATATAGCCCACACAGTGTCATCATCAACACTAGACAAATAAGTCCTGCTATGTGACCTCTAATGATATCCTAAGCTAGTTTTCCCTCTGAAGTGGCTGGTTCAGGTATGAGATCATACAAATAAGGAAAAATATTAAGCCACCTACAGTTTTTAAGTATGCCCTTTCTCCATGAAGCATAATTACCCCGTTCCAGAATTACAATTGAAGGGTGAGTAGAAAAACCCATGATAACTCTTCAAATTAAAAAATATGAGAAAAATGACCTTACAACATGTAGATAAAATGAAATAGAGCCTAATGATGCAAACATGAGTTTCCCAAGTGCCAAAACATCCAAGTAATTAAGCAAAATGTGAAAAAAAATTCTTAATAAAATATACCTAGGGAATAATCTAGGAAAATAAGTCTGATCATTGTGAAAAGCATTGAACCAACTTTCCAACGCCTATTTTTTTGCACAAAATAGAGCTCAGACGCAAAAATTACGCCCCCAGGAGTGTAAAAAGCATCATCTGAATTGGACTGAGAAAACAACATCAAAACAAAAAAATTAGGTAACCACACCTACTTCATCAGATCGACACTGGAATCATCTTTCCAATGGCTATTTGTTTGAAAAAAATGGAGCTAAAACGTTCATTTTACACCCGATTTACTAAAACTGCTCCAAATCGCCCAATAAGCCCTTCATGCAGCACCTGGGGCTAAAAAAAATAGCCCCTGGTCGCCTGGGCAGACCAGGGGCCTGGGGCTAGCGGCTAAGCCCGCGGTCACCCACGTGACCGGGGTGGTTACAACAAAGGGGCTAGGGGCTGATTGTTCGGTACCTGGTTCTTTATATGACTACAACTGCTTGTGGTAAGCCCACGGGGGTTAGGGAGAGGTGGAGCGACGGTGTGGGGAGGCGTTGGTGGCAGGAACAAGGCCGCCACTTCGGGTGGCAAAAAATGGTGGCCGCCACCTACAGGGGTGGTGGAACCTTTATATACTAGCCGCACAAAAAATTTCTGCAAAAAATTGACTTTTTTATATTTTTATATTTTTTTTCCAAAATTTTGCCTCGATCCGTGTGCCCTGGGGCTGTACGGCCTTGGGGATTTTTTTTTCCTTTTCAATTGAATATGGTCAAATTGGAATTTTTTTATATGAAAATAGGGGCTTTTGGATGCTGCGGACTCAATGGCGAGGTCCGTTTTGTCTAAAAATTCCCAGAAAAATAGGCGACCCCTAGATCCACAAAAAAAATTGTCTTTCTCAAACCCTTGCACAGAAGAAAACTCTGTAAGTTGAAATCTTCAAAAGACGAACAAGAAGCCGCATATCTGGAGCTTTGATACCATGTAGAAGTTGTGAAAGCCAACTTCACAGACTCTGAAGATCACCTGCATGCAAATAACCTGTCACAGAAAGAAGACATTCGAGACAAAAGGCAAAGGTGCTTTGAAAGCTAAAAATGTATTAATCAAAGAGAGGTAAAATACAATGATCAATCCTTATAAAAGGAGATTGTGCAACCCTAAAGAAACCCTCATAGGTAGACATTTAATAATTAATATAATTATTAAATGTCACAATATGCAAACTAAAGTGAAATCTTAAGAGAGGAATAAAGGTAACTTAATTAACATAATTAAGTTAAAACCTTTACTCTAACATCCTTATTGTTGGAGGTGAGAGCTATTGGTCCAATAAAATCTAGTCCCCATTTATCAAATAGTGCAATGACCAATTGTGGTTGTAGGGGCATTTCATCACTCTTTGTAGGTCTACCCATACTTTGGAATTTATCACACCTCCTTGTATATTTGATTGCATATTTATGAAGTGTTGGCCAATAGTAGCCAATATTTAGAATATTTAGAGCTGTTCTCTTGGCTGTAAATTGTCCTCCATAAGGTTCATCATGACAAGCCTTAAGGATATCATATACTTCATCTTCTCTCATACACCTCATTATATTATTTGGTCTTGTATAGAATAGATAACCAACCACCCATGAATATGGAAAGCTAGGTTCAACTAAATGGTGCCTTTCTCTAGGTAAGAGATGCGGGGGTGTCCTTCCTACAAATAAGTAGTTAGCTATATTTTCATTCCAAGGTGTTTCCATTGTTATGACAAATAGGTGTTCATTTGGAAAATAATCATCCATGACTTCTCTATTATTTTGATGTGTAGCCTAGAAACAAAATCAATTATCATGTTTGCTTTACTTGGCTTATCTACAATAGTTATATCAAACTCCTCCAACAATAATAAACACCTAACAATTCGTCCACCAACCACTAGTTTGTTCATAAAATATCTAATTGTTGTATGATATGCATGAACAAATACAAAATATCCAGTGATATAGTGTCTAAATTTGTTAATGGAAAATACCACTACTAGCATTTCCTTCTTTGTAACAGTGTAATTGACAACAACTTGAATATTTTTATTGATTTAATAAATAACATACTCCAAATTACCTTCTTTTTGTCTTAAAACAACACCTATGGAAAAATCAGAAGCATCTATATGTGGAAGGGAATGGTCTAGTTAGGGCCTCTCAAAATAGGTGTCCTTGTGAGAGGTGTTTTGAGAGCTTCAAAAACTTCCTAGCAGGTAGTGGTCCATTCAAATTCAATGTCTTTAGATAGGATGACAAACAGGGGAGCTGTTATTTTACTAAAATCCTTAATAAACCTAGTATCTTGCACGACCAAGGAAACTCCTCACATCTTTTTTCTTTTGGGGGGTAGGTAGTTGCAAGTATAATATTGTTTAATGGGCAATGAAAACAAGCTAAATAATAATGTCATTGTGGGTCCACCTCATAAGAATTTTGTATGATATTGACAAGAATTTCATCTTCATACTGAATGTTGACCATTGGATTTTGTTCTATGGTCATAAGTATTTACAGGGAATATTGGTAAAATAGGTTGTTTCAATTATTCATGGGTTTGTGCAGGGGAGTAGAGGACCAAATTATTTGTTGCATTTCCATTAGAAATGACCATATTACTGGATATACATCCAATAAATATGTCTATTGTAGCTAACCAAGGTCTTCCTAAGATTGAGGGATATCATCCAAGGTTTAGGCTACAAAATCATAAAGGTTGCTGGATATTCCCGTGAATCTAGTGTGATGACAAAATCCTCAATAATACCCTCTAGCTTGATTGTTGACCTATTTTCTAATTGTAGAACTATGGGGGTAGGTCTCAGATCCATCAGTTGAAGCTTTTACATTGTTTCCCTTGTCATCACATTCATGGTTGCTCCTAAGTCAATTAGAGTATTCTTGATGAGTTTTTCATTAATCTATACATCTACAACAAGAATCCCAGGATCTGTATACTTTAGGCCAACTATGTAACCCAACATAATGTCCTAAAACATGGATAGTTTGGGGGTCTTTTCTTTTCCTTCCTATATTTTTGAGGCATAATTCCCTCATACTTTTCGTGTAGATGGGAACTTCTTTAATAGCTTGAATTAAGAGTATTTTGACACAAACATTCTTAAGTTGGCTTAAGAAATCAAATTCAGGTTTAGAATGAAATTTTTGGCTGATCAATCTTTGAAAATGGTGATTTCTTATTTGTGATGTCTAGATGTAGCTTGCTTTGTTCATGCCATTTTATTAAATTATCGGTAGTTTCTATTGCTAGTTCCTCATCAATAAGTTTTGAAATGAAGGGAAATAGAGGGGGGAAGAAACCCTAATTCCTTAATGTATAAAGGAGATTTTATGGTTTAAAGTCCCTCTTCCCCAAGCATTTCATTAAGAATGTAAACCAACAAGGCCAAGAGATTGACTTTCAACCTCAAAGGCGAGTCAATTAGACCTAGGTTAGTGATTCTTTAATGACAAAAAATGATTAGGAATTATTTCAAACAATGTAACTAAATTAACTATATGACCTAAGATGCAAATTACAAATTATTGAAAGTATTGAAATTGAAACAACTCTTTATAGGCAGATCTAAGAATGGTTTGATAGCATGTACCTATCACCAAAAGCTGATTTTGAGTAGTGCAAGTGGACTAGTTCACCCTTGGGTGAATGGGTCCTTGATTGGGATTCTGAAAACACTTTTTACACTCCTCTAATGCCAAATCTGAGATGCTAATTTTTGCTTGCAAACTTGTTGGAATGACAATTTTTTTTTGCAACTTAGTTTCCATGGCTTGGCAAGAATGATGACAACAAATGCAACATTCTAAAATTTCTCTTCAAGATCTTCTTCAATTCTTCTTCAACCTATAATTTGTACATACACAAAGAGGGAAAAATGTTTTGTAGTATTTGTATGTGGGTTTTCCTTGGTGAAACCCTAGTTTGGTAATTAAACCTTGATAAAAAATAATAAAAGGGAAGAAAATGATGAATGAACACTTGTTGCAATTCACCACCCTTCAATGGCTTCCTTGAAGGACTGAAGCCATGCATATCTCTTCAAAGGAATTGGATCTTGCTTTCTTGATTTGCTTGAATGCTTGGATTCTTGAGGATCTACAATCCATGTTAGCCTTCACAAGACAACATGAACACACATAAACTTGGTCATGATGTTAGGATCTTGATTGGTGCTCTATATGACTGATAATGTTTCTCTTGAATGCTCTTGAAAATAATATTTTATCTTGAATCACTCTAATAGAGTGTGTTAAAATGTTTCTTAGATTTCAAATGATCAAAATATTATGTATTTATTAGTGTTTATCCACTTTCCCAAAAATTAGATTCCAAAAGCTGATATTTACAATTTGAATTTGAATCATTAAAAGACTGCCAAAAACATATTTTAAAGTGGGTCCTAGCACATAAAGGGGACCCATTCACCCTTGGGAAAATGGGTCCTAGCCTAAATTTCCAGGACACTTATATTCCATGATAATTAAAATATTAAATGTATTTATTTAATTTTTGTTCTCCTTTCAAAAATTAGTAAAAATAAGGATTTGAAATACATAATTTGGAAAATTAGAAGCTTAATTAAGTCCAATAAATTAAGGGACCCAAACATAATGTGAAATTGTAAAGGTATGCAATTTTATACACTATATTTAACCCCCACTTTAGTGAGAGTATGAACTTATGCTCAAACTCACACTAAAGTAGAGAAATATATGTCAAGACATGTCCAATTGTATAACTGTTAGAGAGATAAGATGACAAAGGATAAAGGAGGGTGATCAAGTCCCCAATATCTACAATATCATGACAAATCCAACAAAGGCACAAAAGAACACACACATGTTTATAGCAGCAAACAAGGTACACCAACATCCAATGTCAAAGTTAATGTAAAAAGAAAAGGGATGAATCTATGTCCAAAAAATATACTCACAAGGGCTAGTGCAATTTGATATACACTAGGTGAGTCCCAAAGACAAAATGATGGACTAACATGCCTATGCTGTTTGTCCATAAAATATTCTAATGCTACACTAGGTTCAACACTCATGAACAAAGTGAAGCAAAAATGATAAGTTCACCTCAGGGGGTTTAACTAAAATTCACCTCAGGGGGTGCAAACAAATTCACCTCAAGGGGTGCAAATAAAATTCACCTCAAGGGGTGCAAACAAAATTCACCTCAGGGGGTGCAAAAAAAATTCATCTCAGGGGGTGCAAACAAAAGGTAACAACAATCAAAGGGGTATTATTTAATTCATGAAAGGTCACACCTTAGGGAACATCACTCTTGAAATCACCACCAAGAGAGGTCTAGTTGAGGAATAAAAGATTCATGCCTTAGGAATGCAAGCCATAACATTACCACCAAGAGGAATATCATATGCCAAGAAAAGATCACACTCTTATGGGACACCGAGTCTAATATCACCACAAAAGAAGACACATCACATGAATTAAGAAGGCCACACTTTGATTGATAAGGTCACACTTCCTAGGAGATCACTAAGAGGGGGCCATGCAAATAATAAATAGGGGAATATATATGCCCCCCTTAAAATGTTAGTGTACTCACTACACTAAAATTTAAGGAGATAGATAGGGATCTCAATAAGAAATACACCTAAGACAAGGCTACCTAACCCTTTCCTCCAAGTGTAGGATAAATATGAGCCAAGATAAATTATGATATGATACTCCTTGCAACATAAAAGATAATTATGCATAAAGTTCAATACATGTGATAGTGAGCATGTTATAATTCTATAACTATCACATGGAAAGGAGTAAAGTAAACACTTGTTATTCTGTTATATGATCATATTGACTTGCAGGAGGATAAAATTCTTTCAATACCTTCTTTAAAGTATTACATTAATCAGTAAGATGCCTAAGTGTTCTATGATATATGCATAGTAAGAAATGTTAGTACTTTTTCCTTTCTTATTTTCTCAGATAGGTGGTAATGTAATCAATCTTAGGTGGACAAGTTTATCTAGGGTCCATTCAGTCTTACTTATATTATGTAAAAATGGTAGCTTCTTAAGTTTATAGGGCTTGGGTTTCTTACTTGATTGAGCAACTTTTTGATGTGAAGGTGAAGGATCTTGATATCCTAATCCCTTAGTTTCTTCAGATGGTATTTGTTCTAAGAGAGTGTAACGCCCTGCTAAGGGACCAAATGGATTAACACAAAAGACCATCAACATCAAGCCAAATTTTTTTTTTTCTTTTATTATTATTTTTTTAAAGAAACTAAAGTAACACTAACTAATGCAACTCAACCAATTAATATGAATAACATTATTACATCAACATGATATTATAATCACATTATAACCTAAAAATAATATTGAACATAACCCATTTGCACACCTATCCACCATGGTCCGCTAACATCGCTACTAAGATACACCTACACTAATTAAGTCTAAAGAACATATTTGATATACTATGACCATATTTTACTAACACTTGAATGTAAATTAATCTCATACATCAAATTACATATGATAACATATCGAAATTATCTTCAACCACATCTAACACTATGCCAATACAAATCTATTCTTAATCAATGTTATAAAATAAGTACATAAAGATATATCATATCTACTACTTAATTAAACTCATGCATTATAAATACAACATTTCTATATTAAACCTCTCTATTACATACTAAACAATAGTAAAAATGTGTATAAACAAGATTATATCAATTCACTTACTTTTCCTATACAAGAATGCTACCATGAACACGTTTCATTAATCTAAGAGGTATATATGTATAAGATACATTAAACATAATTTTTTTATGAAAATATCACTTGCACATAAATTCAACTATAGAATGAAGCGAAAAGAAAGACTCTCCATGTTGCGCACGAATTGCACCACCTAAATCCCAATGGATGGTTCGGAAATACCACCCTACCACGTGGAACCCTGAGGCCCACTCCCTCCGTGCTAGGAGACAACACTAGGCCCCACAAACAAGCAAATAACAAAACATAAATAACAAGTGGCTGACACTAAACATCCCAAGAAAACTACTAAAATAAGAATCAACCGAAAATTATAATAACTTCACAAATGCTTCTAGGTACTTCTATAGACCCAAACACATAACACAAATGGATAGAAAACTAAAAAAACTTATCATTAAACCACAACACTACAATAAAGTATATTACATCAATCTCACAATATTATAACATAATAACACACTGTAGTTTAGTAATTCGCAATCAAGACCAACAATGCACATCCCTGACATAATTGATCTTTACAAATATAAAAACTTCAATGCAAGATCTCACAAATATAAAGGGATTTATAATATGAAAATAGTAAAAATAATTAAATAAAAAATGGTACAACACAATACAGATCAAAGAATATAGTTATACCCTCAAATACAACTTTTAAAACTAAACTAATTCTCACTTGACAACAGTCAAATCTGTTAACAATAAAACAATCATAAAATAGTCATATGAACTCGAAATCAAAATCTGTAAAATACCCATTTCAGATTTAGACGTCAACTACTCAGCAATGCGGAATAAATTGACTAAAAATGAATAATAATTTCATAAAATGCAAAACAACAGACAGATTCTATAAAACCCTATTTTCAGTAATACTCGATTACAGTCAAATGACAAAATGAGTAACTTAACAACCAGATTTTATCCAAAATAAAATATAAAAAAAAGAATATTAAAATTAATTTAAGCTATTTCAAACCTCTATAAATTTAAAATCTTAATCTTTCATTGACTGTTTTACAGAGAGAAATAAAGATATTTGCAGTCATAGAGGAGCAACTTGACAGCAGTCCCGTGTTTCAACCATATCTCCTAAACTACAATCTGGGTTTCTGAGATTTTTGGACAGGATTTAAACGACAACGAAATGAAAAAACCCTTTAAAAATATCACCAACCTAGTTTGTAAATTTAGATTTATGAGCAACACAATCAGACCCTTTTTCTGGTAAATACCAAGAATAACAAATATGTATTGATTTTTATTGTAGAATAAATGTTTCATTCACACACAGAAATAAAACCATCCAATATTTATTTTTAAAAATCAAAAGAAAGAAATCAATCAAATCATTCATGCATACGAAAGAAAATTTTAACACAAGATCTGAAAATCCAACCTGGATCCAACGCTTGGGAATGACAGAAATTTGATGCTGAGCTCCAAAGTTTTCAATTTTCAAAACCCTCAAATTGCCACAAATTTCTCATTGCTCCTTCCTCTTTGCAAGCATAGAAAAATCTCTCCCGAAAAAGAATCCCAATCCAAATCCAACATGCATGCCAAAAATTGAATAACCCAACAGCACGGAAACCCTTTATCTCCTCCCAGAATAAAGAGAACACTTCTCCCCCCAAAAGACAACCTCCCAGCCCCCTTTCAACTTCCATTTTCGTCACTTTTCATAATGGAGTAATTAGGGTGGGTTCTGGACTCAAAAAATATAATTTTATAAAATAAAAATACCTCTCACCCATAAAGCTATCACATAGGAAACATTTTAAATCATTAAAACCACATAAAGACTCCATAAAACATAAATTTAGTGACCATTTTAATAAAATGAATCAAGAGACTAATAATGCAAAAATTATATCTAAACAAAAGTAAAACAAATATTACTCAATAAACAATAATCAAATACCAAATAATGATAATAATAAACAATAATTAAATAATTATTCCTCAAAATAATAACATAATAAAACATAACATAAATAAATGTCACTTATGGACAATATTATATCACACCTCAAACACATTAATAAAAATCATAATAATAAATATGATAGATTCAATATCTAACTTCACTCAAATAATTCACAAATAAGGTAAAATATAAATCATAAAATAACTTCACATGAAAGAGCAACATTCACATCAAAAGATAAATAACACTAATCACAATCATAACAACACAACTAACCATGGGGTTTAACACCAACAGATTGGGATCCAAAACTAAGGTTAGACAACAAAATCAAACAATCACATATCACATAAGAAACAACTGAATAAATGCAACACTCCAAACATAGGGTAAAGAAGATCGAACATTGTCTCATGACAACCCGAAAAAGTTAACACATTGTTCATCAATTGTCTCTAATTGAGAACAATGGTCAGGGTTAGGTTATAATTTAGGCCTAAATGTTATCATCTCAACCACCATTGGGATTAGAGGCATGCTCAGACCTACTAATTTAGGTAGAGACGTAGCCTAGTACCTGTTCACTTAAACATACAAATTAGAGCACATGTGCATAATAGCCGAAGCACTAGGAAATAGGCTCTAGCAATCGTATCTCATTCTCGTATGTCTCTCATACGTCCAATGGTACGATGCCGCCCTTTCCACTTATCCTAACAAACATACTACTATATCACTCAGTTATCCAAGTAAATCTCTGTATAATAACAATAACATAACAATATGCATCATACTCACCACAACACTAATAGAAGCTCATGCCCCATCTTGCAACCACAAAGCTTGAACACAAATTAGTATATTTTATAATAATATAGATAACCATAATCAAAATCATGCAATATGACAACACAATGATAATATATTAGAATCAAGTGAAAACTCTAAAAATAACAAAACACTTTCATCACATCAATATGTCAATAACATACATCGTAGTAATGGTCATGTCTGAATACACACATCATGATAAATATATCCTTAAACACATATAATAAATCATTTCCTAACATTTTTACTTAGTCCATAAATTCATGATATACAATATCAATTGTTTAACATCATTAGCACATACCTTTAAATGTCTCTATTATTTTACTTTCATCTCCAAGTTTCAAAGCCAAACTTCCTACACATCCACTATGAGAATGGGGGGGGCACTATAGAGAGAATGGACTTTATGCTCATTGTGAATGTCACATCCTTGATTTTTCAAAATTCTAAAGCCTTGGCCATAAGTTTGTTCCAAATCAATGTGTGTATTGGTAACTTTTTCCATGTAGGATAAGAGAGTATTAGATGGTATAGATTCCTTGTGTTTATTATCAATCTGTGCTTCCATGCTCTTCAATTGAGTTACACCTTATGGTTCAATTTCAGGATGTAAAGGATTAAACATGTCAAGTGGTGGAATTATGGGAGGTGAAGGATAATGAATGATGTCAATTGTATTAGGATCATCACCAAACACACAAATTGAGACATCAACCAAAGATTTCATGGACATCCACACTTTACCAAAACACATATCCATGATGAAACTTTATCAATTATATGCAAGATGCAAGTATGTAATGCTATTTGAGTAATTTGAAATGCAAATTTCAGATCTGATAGTTGATAATTGATTGATTTAAAATGTAGAGATCTGAAAATGATGAATTTTTAATGTAAATCTTGATTGTAAATAATTCACTTTATTTTCAAATGAACTAGATGTAAAATTGCTTCAAAATATTCAATTTTTGAAATAGAAACAAAGATTTGTAAGTACACAGAATCTAAGCAAACAAAAACAAAAATGTGTGTAAAATTTTGCAGAATCACCTATACAAGGATAGGGTCGCCTAGGGGTGAATGAGTCTTTGTACAAGGGTTTGAAAAATTAAAATTTGAGTGCCTGAGTTAATTTTTATGATCATTGTTTCTAGTTGCAAAGTGGTTTTACTATGACTATTTTTTCTAGAATTTTTTGATGGAATGCAAGTGCAAATGTGTGACAATGTGTAAACAAAGTGACAAATTTGAGTGCAATTTTGAATGAAATTCTAATCTAAATGACTGAAACATAAACTAATGCAAATTATAATGCAAAATGTATGCAATATTTTTGGATTTTTATGAGTTTTTAATGATGCAAACATGTAAGATCTAACATCCCTAAATGAAGAATGCAACACAATGATACAAAACCTAGATCTAGGGTTTAAAAGACTTCCAAATTAGGAAGATATGATGTCAAATGTTAGGTTCACCAAAATGAAATGAAGGGAAAGAGAGGGGGGAAGAAACCCTAATTTCCTTAATGTATAAAGGAGATTTTATGGTTTAAAGTCCCTCTTCCCCAAGCATTTCATTAAGAATGAAAACCAACAAGGCCAAGAGATTGAATTTCAACCTCAAAGGTGAGTCAATCAGACCTAGGTTGGTGATTCTTTAATGACAAAAATGATTAGGAATTATTTAAAATAATGCAACTAAATGAAAGATATGACCTAAGATGCAAATTATAAATTCTTGAATGTATAGAAACTAAAACAATACTTTGCAAGTAGTTCTGAGAAGGGTCTGATAACATGTACTTGTAACCAAAAGTTGATCTTGAGTAGTGTAGGAGGACTAGTTCACCCCTGGGCGAATGGGTCCTTGAGAGAGCTTCTGAATTTCTTTTTTACAGTCCTCTAATGTCAGATCTAAGATGCCGATTTCTGCTTGCAAACTTGTCAGAATGATGGAAATAAATTCTACAACTTAGTTTTCGTGGCTCGGAAAGAATGATGACAACAAATGCAACAATGTAAAATTGCTATTCAAGATCTTCTTAAATTCTTCTTCAACCTATAATCTGCACATACACAAAGTGGGAAAGATGTTTTTTTTTTGGTTTGTATGGGGGTTTACCTTGGTCAAACCCTAATTTGGTAATTAAACCTTGATAAAAAGATAATAAAAGGGAAGTAAATGATGAATGAACACTTGTTGCAACTCACCA
This sequence comes from Sequoia sempervirens, assembly GCA_007258455.2. Lineage (NCBI taxonomy): Eukaryota > Viridiplantae > Streptophyta > Pinopsida > Cupressales > Cupressaceae > Sequoia > Sequoia sempervirens. Next base: position 26,356 of record VDFB02150913.1, read on the forward strand.
CCCTTTAATGGATTCCTTGAAGGAATAAATTCATGCACATATCTTCAAAGGAATTGGATCTTTCTTGCTTTATTTTCTTGAATGCTTGGATGCTTGAGGATCCACAATGCATGTTAGCATTCACAAGACAACATGGAAACACATAAACTTGGACATGATGTTAGGATCTTGATTGGTGCTCTAAAGGACTAATACTGCTACTCTTGAATGCTCTTGAAAATAATATTTTCTCTTGAATTTCTTTGATAAAGTGTGTTAGAATGTTGCTTAGATTTCAAATTATCAAAATAATATGTATTTATAGGTGTTTATCTAATTTCAAAAGCCGACACTTACAATTTAAATTTGAATCATTAATAGACCACCAAAAACATATTTTAAAATGGGTCCTAGCCTAAATTTCTAGGACACTCATATTCCATGGCAATTAAAATATTAAATTTATTTATTTAGTGTTGGTTCTCCTTTCAGAAAATGATAAAAATAAGGCTTTGGAATGCATAATTTGGTAAATTAGAAGCTTAATTAAGTCTAATAAATTAAGGGACCCAAACATCATGTGAAATTGTAAAGGTAGACAATTTCCTACAATACAAGTTCTATAATATGAGGAGATGATGTCTAGCAAGCATTCTTCTTGAACATAGGTGGACATCACTAACCTCAACCCCATAGGTTGGGTATTGAATGGGTTCATTAGTATAAGCCTACTAAGCAAGATTATTGTTAGGTTTTAGTGTAGGTTGAGTAGGTAATTGTGGTGCTCTTGGTTGTGCTAGGGTAGATCTGGTTGGTTTTGGAATTATGGTTGGTTGTTGTTACAAAGATTGTTGTGGCTACAGGGAGCGAACATTTTGGTTTTGTAACTATTGGTTTCCACACCATTGTGGTGGCCATTGGTTTTGAGAGGATTTCCACCGTGGATTATAGTTTGGTCTTGATATGGTTGTTCTTGCCACATCCCTTGCTATGGATTCCAATTATATGACTGGGCAATTGGCCATGGTTGGTTTGGCATGTTATTCTAGGGTTGATTATTCCAGTTAGAGAAATTTGAATTGACCCTAGTTATAAGACAAAGGATCTTTACCATGTCTCTATTTCCATGGTTTGTACTGAGCAATATAACACACTTGGCCTTCCTCATCATCTAAGGTATGAAATTCAAGTTTCCCTTGCTTTTCTTTAGAAATATGGACAAACTTTTTGCAGTTCCTATTAACCCTTTTCTAGAAAAAGTGTGGACAATATTTTGTGAGAGTAGTCTTTACTTCTTCTTGTTTATTTTTGATGTGTAGAGTGTCTAGTTGGGTTAGTAGATGGCTAATTATATATTCCCTCATGTTTGACAACAGCTTGCTAAGTTCCACCCTATAAACACCTGCAGATGTTTTGGTGGAAGAGAAGGCTCAACACCCTTGGTCTTCATCATAGATGATCTTGAATAACTTCTGCACACTTGGTAGATTTCCTCAAAAGGTAATTGAGAAATATCCCCTACTCCTATGAGGTTTAATGCATCCATGCAATCTTTATTTACCCCTCGTAGAAATACCAGCTTTAGGGACTCTAAGGAGAGCCTATTCTAATGTGAATTTTTAAGGAAAAATTAGAACCTTTCCACATATTCTTCAAGTGGTTCTTCTTTCTTTTTTGAAATTATGATGTCATCTCTTTTCATGTTTTCTCCTTGACAATAATCTTGGTATTTGTGCAAGAATTTCTCCTTCATTGTTTCCCAATTTGGCATTGTATTTCTTCCTAGCCCCATGAACCACCATAAAGTAACATCTTTCAACATGGTTGGGAAGAGTTTCAACCTATGAATTTTTTTGGTATAGTCATAGTATTTGCATAAAACATCAAACTCAAACATGAACATATTTGGGTTTTTTGTGATTAACCCATAGAAATTGGGCAATGTCGAAGGATTCTTTAAGGCATCCAACCACTCTTGGTTTGTATTTGGGAATTTGAATGTAACAGGATCTGCTAGGTTGTCCACCACCTCTTCTACCATGATGTTAATATGTCTTATGGGGATTTTCCCAAGGTTTAGAATAGCTACTGGTGTGACGGGTATTTCTATGTCATTAATTCCCACAGTTTGGTCCTCTAATGGTAGTAGTTCCTCTCTTGTGCTAGTATCTTCAAATTCCTTTTGGTTCAAAGGGATAAATCTTCCCAAAGTGTCTCTATGCCTCCAAATGCAATAGTAACTTCAACTTAAATAGCTTTTCTTGCACACTTTTAGTGAGTAGTTCGAGGTTGATTTGTAAATTCTACTAATCCTAATTGCTATAAGTGAGAATTCCTAATTTGTGAAAGCAATGTAAATGAACTAAAAAATATTTAGGAATTATGAAATTTAGCACCATCCTTGATAACGGTTCCAAAATGTAGTGCTCCCTCTATGTTCAATAAATTGATGTAGATAATGCATACATACAACTTAATAGACCAAAAATACCTTATTAAGTAATTCATTATCTTAGAGGTGCTTCATTTAAATTTTCAACCAGGGAATCGTAATCTTGAGATGATGTTGACATTGTATGTGTAACTGAGAATCCTATAACACTCTAATTAATTGTGTATAGAAAATAAACAAAAATAAATCTGATTGAAAGCAACTTAACTAAAATAACTATATATGTATAAATAATTTCAAATAAATAACAATTGTTGCGGTAACTATAATAATTTCTATGGGTAATCACTATTTGCTATAATTGTAGACACTGAATTTTGACTAACACGTTTCGTCTGAAACATATCATTTTTTGTCATCTAGCTTAATCAATTTATGTTCAACATTTAATTAAATAATTTCATTATTTAATTAAATTAATGATTATTTCCCCTTCATCTTGATAATTAAATGATTTTTAATTATTTAATTATTCTAATTTCAAATTTTCCATCATTTCCACTTTAATTAAATAATTTTAAATTATTTAATTAAATTATCTATTTCATCACTCTTCCTCTACATTGATTAAACAATTAACATTATTTAATTGATTTAATTATTATTCCTCTTTCCTAAGTTTAATTAAATAATTCATTTTCCATTTCCTACTTCTCAAATTAAGTAATTATTTTTAATTATTTAATTTATTCATTTATTCCTCTCAACATTATCCTCTTCTAAAATAAATAAAATTGATTATTTTATTCATTTCACCTTTGCACATGTAATTAATAATTAATTCTTTTAATTATTAAATTACCCATGCAATTCCACCTCACTAGTTGGCTAAGACTTACTTTTAGTCCACTCCTTAATCAATCTAGTCAACTCCCACTCACTTCAAGTTCATTGATCAATCAATTATGTTCACTAACTATCAGTCACACTTGTCTCTTCAATTAATTCTCTTAATTGACCCATACAATTATTTAACTACAATCAGGAGGTCAATTAACTCCTCATCAATTCCTCTCATCAATTTTAATCCATTGATCTATTTAGTCTCACATTTGATCTTGATTGTTGATTGATATCACCAAAAATCTATAAATTCAACCCTCTTATCATCTATTCCTCCTCTCTCATCATTGTGAAGAAACTATACACATATTATCAATGCTTTGTGCTACAAAATCTGAGAGCAATTATCATTACACTTTTCTCAAAGGTATAAAGAGGAGAACAACAAAGCTAAGCGAAGGTGAATTATGTGGAGCTGTGTGTACAAGTTTGCTGCATTTTATTATTATTGCAATTTTATCTTAATACTCTATTGGTGTGATCTCTTTTGAATTTGATTGTGGATTCTTTTATTTTTTGTTTGTAATTCAATTTTATAGTCATTTTCTAGGTCATACAATAATAAAAATTCAACAGATTGTAAATCAAGAAATGCAATGTAGTAACTTACTCTACTGCAACTAATAACCTAAAATACCATGGATTTTGTAGTATCTCAAGTGGCCCTTGCTTGAGTTGTTGCAATCCACAATTTCTTTCTTCAAATATTAACTCAGAGATTCATGGAAATTATTGTATTCCTCTTTATTGCAGTTTGAACATACAAAAGTTGAGAATAGAGTGTCTGAGTGAAAAAATAATTATATTCAATCTACTTCATACAAAAATATAGCTAGCTCCAGTCTCTCACAAGATCAAATATATATACAAGATCTTTGAGAGTTCCATTATTCTTGGACTGAAAACAAATTGTAAGCAACTTCCAACTCTCCAAAAAACATAGGAAGAGGACTAGGTTTTATTTCAAAATAGTAAATAAAATCTAGTGGAGATAAGAGTGTAAGAATATTATCAGGAATCTACATCTTTAAAGAAGATGATTATTACTAAAGATGTGCCTAACGAGGTAAAAAATATTGCAAATTGCTAACCACTGTTAGTACAAGTATCTTCTTTCCTCCATGATCTAATAATAGCATAAAGTGAAAAGATGGAATGATCCATGCAGAAATCATGTTGACACTCTCTAGCCATTGCTGCATCATCTTCAAAAAATTGTACATGCTATAGGAAATAACCTCCTTTGATTGAAGTAGATAGACATCTGTTTATTGCAGGTTGATAGATCCTTCGTTGTAGGGGTTAGTTTATTGCAAATCAACTTTGATCATCAATAACTTTAATCAATCATAAAACTCCATTGAATTCCATAGAAATTCAAAGATTCACAACATCATTTATCAATATAATATATCGTCTTCAATTCTTTAAATACTTAAAATATATCGAAAGGTCTGGGAATGTCTTTGAAGCTTATCAAAAATATGATGAAAAGTGTGAAACTAAAACAAGGAAAATAGGACATTTCTAAGGCTCATCACATGGGTGGTTGTCAAAGGTTGGATAATTGGTCATTTTGGCTAAGGGGTTGAGAGTATCTCTTGTTAGTGTTTGTATGGCATGGGATGTGTGGTTACATGCTTGTTCACATGGATTTCTTATAGAGGGCTTGATGTTTCAAATGTGTTCATGGAGAACTTTGAAGATGTATTGTAATCTTATTGCTAAATAACACGAGTGATGGATGCTTTTGGACTGTCAATATTTCTCTAATGCCTAATTAAATGGTTCTAATGGTTATGCACATGGCGTAGTGGACTTGAGGATCCCTAGACTAAGCAGTTCATTACTCAAGAGAGGGCTTCATTAAATCATCAACTAGGGAGTCATAAATCTTTAGATAGTGCTAACAATATATATGCATCTATGGATTCTAAACATCCTACATTGGCTAAGTACAGGTGAACAACACATTCATAATATAGTAAAAGCTTTTAATCAAAATAAACTACTATTTCTCAAAACAAAGTGAAGGAATACAAGTAACTACCTTTTGCTATGGGTGCCTAATGCTTAAGACTGTAAACAATTAACTATTATACTATAGTATGTCCTAACTTAAATCAACCTCCAGAGTACTAAACATAGCATCAATATATAGATTCTAATTAAGAAATTATAATACATCATTCATAATTACATGAATTAGAAACTATAAATTAAAATTACAATGCATAATCTAATCTAGAAATCTAAATTGAAGTGGTTCAATAGTACCTCAAGTGGCCCTTGCTTGAGTTTTTGCATCTACAAGATCTTGTTAATCACTCACTTAGGAAATCTTGTTATCAAAGCACTTCTTCTTTATTACATTCTAAACATAGAATTGTTGAACAAAATTTAATGGTAAATCTTAGGAAATATTATTCAATAACACACATATGATCTAGATCTCCTCCTTGATAGAGTACCCCACTATATAGGGTTTGTGAGAGAGTCCAATTATTTGTGAATTGAAAACATATGTCAACTCTTCCTCAAGACTAGGAAGAGGACTAAGTTTTAAAACATAAACTAATAACTATTGGAACATGAGTATCAAAATAAAACAAGGACTCTATACTCAACAAGTTTAACCATTTATAATAGAAAGCATGCTCAATAGAAAAACTCTATCATAATTCACAGTCCTATTGTGAACATACTTCTTCTCTTGGTTGTTTTATTGAAAGATAAAAGTAATGCTTGGAGATTCATGATCTGATCATTAAATGATCACCTGGACATCTTCTTCTAAAAGTGGTTGCACTGTAGTAGATTGACTCCTTCTTTGCACTAAACTGTAGTCCTTTTATTGCAAGTATGTGCAGTTGATTATTGAATGTATATGCAGTTGATATTGTCATTGATGTTAAAAATATTTGGTGTTATCATTGGTGTCAAAAGTGTGAGAAGGATTTTTGTGTAAGGATGTGCACTTGGTATTGAGTTGATGTTGTCTCTGATGATGCTTTGATTAGTTGCATTATGTTGTCATTAGTAAGCTACTGGTGTCAACCTCTAGTGATTCTTTGATAATATTTTGTCTATGGATGTATGGTTGATTTTTTATGTTGTAGTTGACTTGATGGTGATGGGTAGTGTTGAATATGTTGATGATATGTTTCTAATGCTTGGTTTCCAAGTGCTTTTGAGAAAATATGAATAAAAAGAGGAAATAGTGTGTTGCATAGTAGTGTTTTGGTTTTGCTCCACATTTATTCTATGTTGAAGATCTTCTTGTTTGGTTTGGATATGTTGATCAAAGGTGTTTAAAGGTTTTTCATTCAAAATTTGGTGTGCTAGATCATTGCATAGAGGAAGGTGTGTTCACCAATGTGTGAATTGTGCATTGCAAAGGTGTCTAGGAGATGTTTTTGCTCCACATTTCTCCACAGAGTGGTTTTAGGTCTTGTGGATCTGGAAGGGTGTTGATAATGTTTGTATATTTCTCCAGTTTAAGTTGTTTGAGTTTTTGTGCTTTGGAAGTTGGTTTCTTGAGTTACAATGTATGAAAAAATAATCTGAGTGTATTGGGTGTGTACATTCTTTAAGTGAAAGTAGTTGCAAAGGAATTTGTTGGATTTTAGGGTGTTTGTGGAATACTTTAGATTGTTTTCAAGTGTTATGTGGTGTCCATGAGTCATCTTTTGTTTTAAGGAAGCATTTAATTAAATGTTAATGGTGTTAACATAGGTTCAACTAACCTTGGGTGTTTACAATAATTATAGAGTTGCTTCGGTGTTGTGGAAGCATGGTGTGGCATATACAGATGGATTTAGGTCCTAGCTAAGGGTTTTGTGGTCCACCTTCATTCATTTTCACCGTGTGAATGCTTTGGTATTGACCTAATTTGAATTTACATGGTTAAGGTGCATATCCGACCTTGGAGAATGTTTTCAAGGTTGAATATGGTATAAATATGCATTGAGTTATTGAGGTATGCAAAGATTGATGTGTGTGATGTGAATGATATGAATTGTAGAGTTGTGAGGTGAAAATTTGTGTAGTGTAGTGTGGGATTTCATGTGTTAGATTACTGGATGCAGTGAGTAGATGGTGTCTACAATTCTTCAATAAGGCTATGAAGGTGTTGGTGATGTTGCAGTGGACTTTTCTATTGCATTGAGATGGATTTCTCATTGTAACACTCTTCTCTATCTTCTTTTCTATTCTATTAATGAGCCTTTGAGCAGCGAGCCTTTCTTTCTTTTGGACAGTGAGCCCTTTTCTAATCGGTGTTGATATTACTTTATATTATGAGCTAATCCTCACTGTGGTTTTTTCCATCTTAGGTTTTCCATGTAAATCTAGTGTTTCTTTGTGTATGGTGTTGATTTAGTTTTGTTTCAGTTATCTACTTTTATGATTATTTATTCTAATAGATTAAGGGAAAACTAAACTAATGTGGATCTGAATGTTTGTGAGGGTTTTGAAGTTTTAAGGTACAACTGATTCACCCACCTCCCTCAGTTGTATTGTGCATTCAACACTTATGGTATGAGTTGAGAAGCTCATTGCTACGGGTTGACAAAAATATTGCTTCAATTATTAGTCCTTATTTTCCAAAACATTCTCATTGTTAACAACCATAATTTAAACATAAATCATACCAAATTTCATAGACATTCATAACTCATGCATGCACATATTAATATAACATGTTTCAATTCCAAATACTTTAAACTAATTAAAGTTATAAGAAAGGTCTGGTAATGTCTTAGAGTTTAGTAGAAAGTAAAGATAAAAAGTATGGAATATCAACAAGAAACGAGCCAATTCTATGGCTCATCATGGAGGATGGGTTTTACCTCTTGAGGGTTTTCCTAGGGTATATCTTGTGTCATCTTTGATGGCATATTTTCTATTATTTTGCATATGGATTTTGAATACTTGTTCGCATAGATTTATCTATTTGGGTTATGTGGAAATTATCTTGGGTGGATGCATATTTCCTTTCACTTACCAATTCTCCAAGAGTTAATTGAGATAGAAAACTACTATTTGAATTCTTTCTTTAGCAATGTTCAACATGAACTAGATATAATTTGTGCAGACAACACAAAATCATACAAGAATAACCATCACAAAACTACTTCATAGATTTTCTAGAACACGCCCCTATGTTTCCATCACCATCCATCACCAAACACCCCTTCCTCATAGAGAGAGTGATCAAACCAATTCCACAAATCCCCCATAGATGAATATTGTTACCACTCTAGGACACTCCTTCCTTGCAAAGAGGCTAGTCCTCAAAACACTCCCCCATTCTACTACCTTTTTCCATGTGAGTGGGAGTGATATATCTATATGCAAACCATACATAGGAAATTCAAGTGTCACCTCATTTCCAACTCATACACAATAATGGTGAGCAAATTTTGAGTAGCATGATAATTCTTCAAGAATATGTCTGAAAGGATTATGTTCTTTCTTCTTGGGGAATAACACTAATAATGAAGTGAAATAGGGGGAAATTATTAAAGGTCTCCCTTAAATCATTTACTCTAGATGAAAATCCTTGGTTATAGAGGATGATTCTATGGTTATTATGGGACTCACTAAGATGTTTTGTCCTAGGTGAAAAAGTAAAACTTTTATGGAGGAATTTACTTCATTGTTAAGTATTTTGAGGATGTTTTAAATCTTCACGGATCTAGTGAGATCAATAAAGTGGTAAATTATTTCATGAATTTTATTGTGGAGAAAAAAATTGAGATAAATTTGATTAATGATTGGGTACAATGTTGGGAGAGGTTGGATGCTATTCTAGTGAATAATCTATATTTGAATACTACTTAGGTGTGCCTCTTAGTGCTAATATGGTAGTTTTGGTCCAAGAGTTAATTTCTCCTTGTTATGTTAAACCGCATTTTTTCTCCCCTCGATAACATGAAATTTTTGTCCTTGAAATGGTCATATTTGGTATATTTGATAATTCATGTGTATACACTTTGTAGGACTCTCTTCACTACTATTATTTATCACCTGGATCATTGTGGTGTGTAGCTCATTTGGAAGATTCAATCCCCCACATGTATTAATCCATGTTTACTATATTTTTAAGCTTGTTTATTTGTTTTTTTCTATCCTTCCTTGCTATTTGTGTGGTTCACAAGTGTTTATTTGGTGGTAGTTAGGGATGTAATAAGGGTAGAGATTTTTATTTTAAGGATCTAGTGTTTGAAAAAAAATTGAAATTCATTTTAATTGCTCTAATTTCATCTCAATTTTCTTAGTTAAACACATTATGGGGTTGAATTGGGCATGGGAGATACAAGTGTGGCAAACATTTAGGTTTCTTTTTTGGATTATTTCTTTCAAGGACTTATTAAGTAGGTTTTTGAATTAATTTTGAGGTCTTGTATGGTGAGGTGATTAGTTCATGAGGACCTATATATCTTCCTAATGGATGGTGAGAGAGGTTTTAGTAGAGTCTCCTAGTATAGAAAATGATGGTTCTCTCTAGGCTTCCAAAGGAGAGTTGAGAGTTTTCAATAAGAATCTTATAGAAATCTACCATGATTTGGAGAATGTTTAATAAAATTTTGACCTTAATATGGTATAAAATATATTTTTCTCTACACCTGCTAATGTGTTAAGAGATAATAAGAAAAAATAGAGATAAATTTTGGTTGTCTTTAAAGGTAAGTGTGAAATTACGATTTGATGGAGCTTCCAAGTGAGGTCTAGGTATGAAAAAAATAAGTTACTTATTATAGTATGACAAAGGTAGATTCTTATGTGGTGGCTCTAGGATACTGTTGATGGGTGTTTTGTACACTTTCTCAACACAGGCGATGCATAGATGCATCACCTCTCTTGAAAGGAAACCTCCAATGGACAAGTTGCTGAAAATTTCCCTAAGGTCTCTTGGGTGTCAGGTCATGACTTGCATGAAATTCCTTAGTTGATGTTTGATGTGATTTTGCTGGTAATCACGGGGCGGACTTACGTAGCTGGATGCAAAATGGATCTTAAAATTTGAATTTTTTGAGATGGGAGTTACGGTGCAATTTGTTGTAGGTTCAAACAACGATCTAAAACTTCAATGTTTTCTTTAAGTTTGGATTTACAATGTGCAATGAACCTTAGCACAGACTGTTTCTTAAAAAATAGGAAAAAGAGTAGGGAAGAGAGAAGGTTCCTGGATCTGCAACTAACTATGAACAGTAATCATGGAGTTCCTACTGTGGACAACTTCCTTCAAACAAAATTTCACTTAACCAGAAATCTCACAGTCTCATGAAATTTGTGCTATCTTCTAAGGCCTGCAGATATTTTACCATTCATTCACCATAGGCATGCACGAACAAAGATAAAATTGTGGAGCAAATTTGAATTCAAGCGCAAACTAACTTTACATAGCCATCTACCAACAACAAACAACAAAAAGTGTGGACTAGGAAGGCATCTACACAGCAACAATTTTCATAACTTCGAAACAACATTGCTAAAATCTATTTAAGCATTTAAATCTAGCTTAAAACAACTATGTAAATCTAAACAAAGCATCTAACAATGGAGATTGAACCATGAAACATGTGAAGAAATCAGAAAATACACCAAGTCAATATATTTTCATTATAAATTTCAGCAGCATGTCTTTACAACTCAACTCTCTTTGGAAATGAGAGGAGACCCCCTATTTATAGTTTCCAAAAAGTAGAACGAATGACCAAGATTCAATCTCATTGTGTGGCCAAGATCCACTACAAACTAGGGTTCTACCTACCCCCAAATATATTACAATTTAAGATACAATTTTTTCCACATCCCTATTTCGTCCTCTAGTGACAACACTATAGCATTTTGTCTTTTGCTGATTGCTCTTTTTGCTATAGCTATTCCTTTAGGAGCTCTTCACTAATAATAGGGCTGCCCTCTTACTTCTTCAAAGCTCCATATTCCATGAATTTCAGAATCACCAACTAGAGTTTGTCAACTTCTATTATCTTAGATCATAGCATCTGATAACTCCATTCTTTCAAGTTGTCCTCAAGATTATTCTAGTCTTCATCATACTTTGTGGCTTGATCTCAGAACAACTCTGACTGGGCAAAGGCACGAGCAAAAAAACTCATGAAATCTACAATTATTTCATTGGACATCCCATCCTCCATTACCTTCTGGAAATAAGGCTTTACTTTCTCCGGATCTATTTGTACCACAGGCATATCATATTCTGCCATTAGCTTCAGATATCAGGTGCAATCCGCCCTAATTTCCTTGACCCATTCTATATCTGATCCACTTTACTAATTATCTGCTCTAATCTTTCTCTTCTGTTATCAAATTCCTGCTTCCACACATCCACTAGTCAGTGGTCATCTCTTTTGAATGCGAGCTCATTTTCCCACGTGGCCTTCGGTAACTGGAGGATGGCCTCAATCTTTGGATAGGTGGAATCATATGTTGTAGGGAAGTCGGTGCAGAGCTTCTTGGTTCCCTCCAGGGTTTGCTGTAAATCTAAGAACTTGTTGGCCATCCGAACAACCCAACCGATACCCATGTTCCTGATGTACAGGACTTGTCGGAACTAGCTTTCCATAGTCCTATCCAAGTTATTCCTCTTTTCCAATTTTTCAATCTATTCTTTGGACAACAGTTGGGGTGGAGCCGCAGACGTGGTAGGCATGTCATCCACCGAAGACCATTGTTGGATGTAATTTGTCAAGGCGGCCACCTATGCTTTTAGCTCATCCTTCGAGACCTTGTCTTGTTGTATAAGGTGCACCACTGTAGCCACTGACTCTTCAAGATGTCCCACATTCTGCTCTCTGGTAGCAGTTCCCAAGTTAATGGCGGAAACGTTATAGCTTACACCCTCCTAGCCTATCACCGGTGTTGTTATCTGTACTGTTTGGGACTTGGAGGCATCCATTGTTACCTTGGATCTAAATTTAGGCTTCTTCTCCTTCTTGGTTGAGATCTGTGCTCGGGCTAGGATAGCCTCTAGCCTCACTCTTGGGTCCTTCGAGGCAGGAGTCCTTTTCTCAAGCTGCTTCTCTAGCTATTCAAGCATGGTAGACTTTCCTTTTGGTGACTCTCGATCACCCTCACCTTCCCCTGCTCGGACCTCCATTTGTTTGCTTGTGGTAGTATTTTCTTTCATTTTGGTGTTGTCTCCCTCTTCTTCATCGGAGTCCTAGATGAATGTGAGGCGTTTGATGAGAGGCCTAGTAGTCAATCTCCCTTGGGGACTTTCCTCTATCCCAATTTCCTTCCCTTTCTCCCCCTCAATTTGTTTATCCTTGTGCCCATGCTCCTCAGACTTACCTTCCTCAATATCTCCTTCTTCTCTAGGAGGTGGCACAATCTCTAGTTGTTTTTCCCATGCGGGGAGTTCTACGTCCTCTGCTGCTCTGCCACATTCTTGTTCTTCTTTGAGAGGTTGCCCTTCCGTCTCCTCTTCATCATGCTTTAGTTGTCTAGCCATTTCCTCTTCGAGGTCATCATTGAAGGTCTGCATAATAGTTCTACCACCTGCACCCTCCTCTTCATCTCTGCTCTTGGAAGACCCCGTTCCTTCTTCTTCGTAGACCACCCTCTCAATTCTCTGGTGTTCATACTCCAGGTGTTCATGGTACTCATCGACCTCCTCTTCAATTTCCTTCGAGGCTTCTTGCTCCCATCTCTCCCACTCCTCAGAAATTAACATTGTGGCCTCCATTATTGGTGGTCCCGTGGGAGGTTGCAAGGGCGCAATAGTGGCGAGGACCTGTGCTAAGGCAGTTTGAATGGTGGGGTCCATGAAGATCTAAGAAAGCTCAAAGGGGATATTTTGCATGTGTCGCGAGAAAGCCTCTGGTAATGAAAGCACATGAATTGGTGTTGTCACCATTGCTAATGGGAGTGATGTGGTAGGTGACATGGTGGTAGAGGAGATAGGAGTAGTCGTAGTGGATGAAGAGTCAATCATAATGATGAGCCTAGCCCGGGGAGAAGAGGCGAGATGGATTGAGATATCCACCATGGGTGGGGACATGGTGACCATGGCCTAGGAAATAGATGGCAGGGCAGTTGGGATAGGGGGAGTTAGAAAGAGTTCTGGTTGACCCGCCCTCTCTTCCTCACCTTCCTGAATTGCAGGTTGTGTTGTGGCACCTCCTGTTCACTTGAGCCTCTTAGAAGGTGAGCCCTCTGAATCTTTCCTTGTGTATACCTTAGGATCTGGAGACTGCTCTATTTCAGTCCCTTTCCTCTTTTTTGACTTGGTGAGCGGAGGAGACTTGGATGTCCCACCCATTGAAGTTGTAGTGGTGACATCCTTAGTGGTACTGGGTTCACTCTTGAGCCCTTCGTATGTTAGGACCACCCTTTGCTGCGTTAATTGGGCCACTTTTCTTTTAACCCATTCTTCAGTCCATGCCATGATCGGTTTGGTCACAATGTCCAGGTCATCGACCTCTTGCTTGTCCTAGTCAATTGTAGGCAGCGACAATTTGGAGACTGCATTATACCGGGGATCCATGACGATACTTTCATCCTCCTCAGCTTGGTCTAGTATAGGAAACAACTGCACCCTGCTTATGAAGTATGCAGTCATTCTCATGTAGTGCCTTGCACACACCTCTTTGTTATCCTAACAATTTGCCTAGAAATATTCAACATGATGTAGATGGGTATATTCTGGTCCTAATTCTTTTCTCACATGCCCATACGGGTCCACTCATGGACGAGCAGTGTGTAGTCAGAAGTGGTACTCTGCCAATTCCTTTTTTCAGTTCCCAGCACATTGGGAAGTTTTAAATTTATACATTCCCTGCCAAATGTTTGCTGCTGAGGATGGTGTACACATGTTGTAGCTACCGGGAGAGTTCCAATAGTATAATCCAGTCATTGGGATACCGGGGCAGCTTGTTTGGCCTTTCAGTGAAACCCAGGGTGTGAATGTAGGTGAATTTGGGAAACTGCAATAATAGGAAGGCGTACTGCTTTAGGAATGCCTGTGCCCTATGAGAGACCCTCCTCTCAAAATCCCCCTAGCAACCGGATAATGTGACCAATAAAGGTGTCATTCACCCTACAATACTCCTTAAAGTTTTTGAATTGGAGTTGGGGATATCGGTCATAGGCTTTCAGTTTCCAGCCTAGCTCCTCATTAGGTGCCGCAAATAGTCCACTATACTACCTTTGTTCCGCTAGTGAATAGACTAGATAGGAGGTCATGTAGAATTTGGAGCTCTTTTTTATGTTCATAAACTACTCATGGAAGCAGTTGCTGATGATGCCTCCCTAGTAGAATGAGGCTTTCATGGTGAAATCCTCGTTCCCACAGAGGATTTTTTCAACAAAGTACACTATCCACTCTTGGAAAAACACAATAGAAGGAAGCCCCATTACCCGACTCAACATTGTGACTAGGTCATGGTAATCTTCATGGAAATCACTGCAAAAGAGTTCCTGAGGGACCTTTGCAGCATTGCCTCTTTTCTCCTTGAGTTAGAATTGGTTTATCAACCTTTTGCAACCCATCAGGTCTTCATCCCAAGTTACCTTTCCTTCTTCCATCGTGGGAACTTCCATTTCCTCAAAGGTAGGAATGTGGAAAGTTTTCGTGATTCCCTCGGTTGACATGTTGGCGAGAATATTCCCATCTCTATCAACGATGGTCCTTGTCTCAGGTTGGTAGGCTTGTCGGAAGGCCATGACCAGCTCAGGGGCAATGGGAGATGGGGGAAGTCCACGGCTTTTGCGATCCCACTTTTCCTAATTGACCTGGCATTGTCAGTCTTCAAGTGAATTCTGACCCTTTATTTGAATTCATCAATATCAACATGACCGATATTGGTGTATGTGATTTCCTTCCAGTTTGTGAGGATTTTCGAATGTAGAGGCTCACCTTGGAATTGGTATTTAATATGATCTTTGTCTTCCCTTCCACGAGGATTTTTTCCTGCTTTCTTTCCTTTTTCTTTCTTTGCAGTTGCCCCAGAGGGTCCTGCACCTAATTCCATATATCCTGCAGACATGGACATAATGAGTACAATCATTTACAAAAGCATTAGTGTTAGCCAAAATCCTATGAACTAAATCCAGTTAGACATATTATGATTAATGAAGTTAATAAATTTTCTTTCATATGTCGTTAGTCATTTTCTGAAGGGATTTATGACAATTCGGGCCCAAAGGGCCAGAACTCCCTGGCAGGAATGCTATTTTGAAAGGGCGAATAGGCTAGGGCAATCCAGGTGGTTTCTCCCATCCTCACACTTGTTGTGCAGTTTTCACACACATGCCCCATTGAAAGCAGGGACCCTCTTTTTCTTTTGCTCTTGTGGTTTTGGCCCTTTGATTTTGAAGATTTGCATTGCCTTGGCATGAGCTTAAAGTGTTTATCTTGCTTGCCCAAGTGTTTTCCCCAAGTTGCATATTGAAAATCTTAAGCTTTAAGCGAAGTTCAGGTTTTGGCTCTGTTTCGGGATTTTTCGCCCCATCCGGATTTTTCCGGATCCCGCTTAAGGTCTGGCTCGGCTTGTTTTTTACATTGCAGTTCAGAGAATTTGGGTCTTTGCGGAATTCTACCTGGGCCAAATTTTTTTGAATTTCCGTCTTGCCATCGGGTTTTTGAACTTGGTTGATTTTTGGAGCTTTGCACCTTTATGCTTTATCGTTGGCATCCTGTTGAGTTGTGATATTTGGTCTTGTGGTGCTTTGGCATTATAGACTTGCTTGTAGTTCGAATTCCTGTGTGTTTGGACATTTTATGGCTAGCTCTGTGTGTTCATGGTTGAAATTTAGGGTTCCATGCCTAGGGCATTTCCATTTCTTTTCGATTTTCTTTCGATTGAGCCTAGAATTCAAGGAAGATCTGTTGAAGGTTTAGATTAACTGGTTCCATGCCCTAACTCCTCAAATTTGTGATCGTTCGATCAATTTGAGCGAATTTGTGGGAGGATGTCGATATTCGGGTTTTCTTTTGACCTCGGGATTTTCCGTCGACCCCGTATTTTCGCAGATTCCACCTAGCCTTCTGTGTTCTGCGGTGTGTAGTGGAATTCAAAGATTTGATGACTATGTAGAATTCTGGTCTAGCTGGATTTTTCCAGATTCCCTGGGAAGCTTTGTGAAACGTGGAAATTGGGTGAAATGGATGAGTTTAATGATGAATACTTATCATTCCATGCTCTATATTGACAAATTGCACTGTTATCTGGATCTTTTCTACATTTTGATGATCTATGGTTGATTTTGTGCCGTCTTTGGGAAAATTTTCCTGGCCTGGATTTCCCCAAAATTCCCTTATGGCCTGGATTCTGCGAAGGGGTGAAAATCCTGAACTATGTAGATTGCGATTTAATGATGTTTCTGGGTTGATTTCGATCTTTGCTTGGATTTTTTTGAATGATGAATATGTTATTTGTGATGGGCTAATTCTGATCTTCATGTTATAATGTATTATTAATGGTGGTTTTTGCTAAGTGCAGGCTGAATTTGACCGGGTCGTCAAGGAAGTTCTGGAGATGAAATTAACTCGATTAGAGGAGAAATTCAAGTACTGGTTACTCTACCCCTTGGCCGACTTGGTGAGGTGCGCTCAGGATAAGAATGGAAGGAAGTAGTTAATATAGGGTTGCATTGAAACTTGTGCATTGGTTTGAATTGCATTAGAGATCCCAGGCCGACTTGGCCGACCTGGATTGAGTTCAATCATTTAATGATAATTCATTTTATTTTGAATTCTCCTTGGGCCGACCTGTTTTATGGCCATTTATTATTGTAAACATTAGTTGGGCTGACTTGTTTGTGGCTATTTTATGATTGTAAACCCCAGCTAGACCGACATGCTTTGGGGATTCCTATAAATTGGGCATTTTGCCTCATTTGTAAGATATAGAATAGAGAACATAGAATAAAAAGACATATAGTTCTTAGAGCGAATTAGGCAGCAGAGCAGAGGTAGAAGTTAGTTCATTCTAAGCAAGTGTTGTAACAGAACATTAGAATTGTTGCTGAAATTCAGTGATTCAATACAATTGAAGACATTGTGATTTTCTGGTGATCTCTTTTGTGTTGACTTATCTTGCATGGTTCTTATGATTCTATCTTTAAAATTTCTCAAGGTTATTAGATATATGTTAGATTTAGATTTAAATCTGATTCAATGGTGTTTATGATTTGATGCTTGAAGTGTTTGCAACAATCTCTAGTCCATACTTTTTGTAGCTAGCTGATTGTTAGTTGCTTTGCAAATTTATCCTGGACCTTTATATTCATTGTGCTTAGTTCAATTGTGAAGTTTATCCATTTCAATTGCAATTGGGTTGTCTTGGATGAATGTTCATGATCTGAAAATATTAATACCTTAGAATATTGCACTATTAATGTGAGATTGCAAGTTCATCTGGGTTAAGCAGGAATTATTTTATGAGAGATTGGTCCATTTCAAGTATTTCATCATTTGCATTGTTAATCTTAGGAGTAGTTAAATTTAGGAATCTCTCTGAAACCCTAATATTTTGTTATTTCTTTCATCATTTGGGTTAGATTTAGGATTGAAGTATCATTACATTGTCAGATCTGATAAGTTAAAGATTCAATATTTTCTTGTAGTAAGGTCCCTTTGTGATTACCAAAATTTTCACATTTATCACTAAGTTGTTTATGCATTGTCAAGACCTGACATTAGAGACCTTGGGGTTATCTCTTGAGGCTTGCTGATAGAGATTTACCTTTCAAGAGAGATAGGATTTCATAATCTATTTGAGTTGTTGCTGTGTAGAAAACGTCATCAACAACACTTTGATGGTTCAAGGGGCTCATGTGGAAGAGGGCCAAATTTAAGCACGTGGGTCGAGGTCAGTTTTCAAATTTGAGGTCATTTTGCTTAGTTTTGGGGCTCCCGGAGGTTCAGGCCTGGAAAGTTGTTCAAAGTTTGCTGTGTGCAATGGCTTGGGAGAAATGAAGTTCTGGGGATCGGGGCCCAGGAGGTTAAAAGTGGGAAGGTAGTTCGGGTCTATAGGGATGGAAGGTTGTCCCTGCTTCACCGTTTGAAATGGAAATTATTGCTCGAAAATTCGAAGAGAGTGGCCCGGTAGACCGGACCCAGCAGGATGCTTGGCCGGTAGGTATTCTCTATAAAGTTTCTTAGGGAAATTAATGGGTCAGAACCCGGGGCTCAAAAAGTCATGCACGTTTTTCCCTTGTGCATTAGACAAAGGTGAAGGGAACTCCAGCGGGTGGAGTCCGTAAGGCAGAGACGGCGAATGAAGAGCCAGGACTCGGGAGGTGGGAGGACGTCATCCCACAGTCATTTCAAACGGTGGAACCTCCACGGCGGCTCGCAGATGGAAGTTCACGGACCAGGGCTCGGCGGGGTAGTGGATTAGTCATTAAAGTTTAATCCTTTGGTGAGCACGTGGGCCAATGGACCCCGGATCGGAGCTCCGGTGATCCGGACTCGACATAGACAGGGACAATTTAGAGTTCGTTTTCCAATCAGGCTGATTTTGATGAGTCGGGGCTCGGGGTTCGGGAAGGTGAGAGCCTTCTGTCATTTTTGGAATGATGAACACTATGTGGAATCCCGAGAAGGGAGTCCTGGTGAGGCGGGCCCGGGAGGCTGAAAGGGAAGCCATAATTTTAGTGCATTAAGTACGGCGATGATTTGCCGAAGGCGATTCAGGGTGCTGGGCCCGATAGAGCATTTCGCTACTCAGGAAGTTTGACGTTTATTAAGTTTTATTCAGCAGCCGGAGAGGTTAGAGCCGGAGGGCTCAAACACTTTGTGTGAAGAACAGGGGTAGTGGTGTTTGGTTCCAGATCGAGTACATGAGGTCAATTCAGAGGTTTTCAAGATTCCAAAATGTGGGTTTTGCAAGTCTTAGTGCGTTCTATCGATTGAATTCACTTTTCGCCCATGTTGTTCATTATTTTAAACGTAAAATCATAGAAATTTTTTTGGTGCAATGAATGGAAAACTTACCTCGAAAACCTGATAGCAGAAGACATGGAATCGATAATGGGAGGTCCAACGATGATCTCGAACGTGCAGGCTGCGGGCGGTGGATGCACTGATCCTCTCTAGCAAGTGCTCTGATCTCTTCTGCAAACCTAACAAATGAAAATGATAGGTTGGGGCCAATACTTATATCCTCATCCTCATTTAATGGTCTCTTTTAATGCCTGTACGGTCGACCTAGAGTTGGTGAATTTGAAATCAGCGGACGATAGCTAGAGGTCTAGGGTCTGGGGTCCAGAAGGATGTGGCAAAACAGCCATTGTAAACCCGCTTTTCACATCGGTGGCAAGAAGGAACTCAGAGTTTTGAGGGCGGGGCACTATTGAAGTTTTTCTGCCTGAAACGATGAGGACTAGAGGGAATTCTGGGAATGGCAGTCTGGAGGACTGGACCCGGCGGGGGCGAAGGTAGTCGGAAAACTTCACAAATTTTAAATCGGGAGGGAAATGATGACCCGGGACCCAATGTACGGGAAGGCGCAGACCCTTCGCCGTTTGGAAATGGCGAACGCTAGGCGGAAACCCGACAACGAAAACTTGGAGATTCGGGCCCGATGGGCTCCATGGCCACTGGCAAAAGAAGACTGCCAGGGAAAGCTCAGAAAGCCCCAGTACCTAACCAAGATGGAGTGGACAAGACATGGTCAGTTTAAGATGGGAGTTCAGAGGTACGTTGACCATTAGGGGCACCAAAATGGGGGGCATGTAAAATGAGGCGGTGAAAGAGTGACCCAGCAAGGCGAAAGAAAAGAGGGTCTCCGTTTCGAATGGGGCGTGTGTGCTGAGGGCACAATAGATACTAGAATTGAAATCAAATAATGAAAAATAATTGCAAGTGCATATTGTAGGTCTCATACTAGCATAAAATAAAGAATTTTGAAAAGTCATATTGGAAGGTAATTAACTATTAGTTATAAAATTTATTAAAGAAATGTTATGATTGTAATGAGAGGATGAGTTTGTATCTCATGGAGGTAAGTATGTAGATTCAAAATTTTAGAGTGTTCAAATATATGCATTGTTATAGAGAATAAATATTTGTTATTAATTTCCTAGCTAACAAGGGTATTAATAATTTAATTCTATCAACCACATAGACCAAGGAAGCTCAAGAATGAGAGGACAACAATAATTTTGTGGCACAAATGTAATCTTGATAATATTTAAACATGTACATTGATAGCTAGTCTCTATGACACTAATGGCGTTATGTGTGTTAATGAAAAGTTTTAATAGTGAATGCTCTACATCATTCATTTTGTGTGAAGGGTGAATGCTTGTTGTCATTCATAATATTCATACAAAGTTTAAATTGATAGAGAGGGTGGAATTTCATGTTATTTTTATGATTTTATGGTGATTTATAGGGACTTATCTCATTGACTACTATTATGGATCTACATAGTATCTTATTTCATGACAACTACATTTGAGTCTCATAAGGATCCCTTGCCTAAAGGGTAAGTATCTATTTTTTATTAAAGAAAATATTTTATTATTTGAATGTTCATGCAATTAACCTATTTAAATCCATGAAAGGTTAAAAATGAATTGGGGATACTAGATATTTTAGAATGTGGGATTCAACATAGATAGAATTTCTTTAAAAAATGGAGGTTATAATGAGAGGTGTGGTAATGTGTAAACATATTTTTAATACATTATCCTTTAATTGGTGATAGATGAGGGATATATTATGTGTAGTCTTTGGTTCTTGGTTAAAGTATTTTTTCTAGTAGAGGCTAAGGATGAGGTTTTTATGGTTGAATTTAATACACTAAGTCAAGATGTAGCTATAGAAAGGGATTATAAGGGTGCAATACCTTTGTATATAGCCTTGATCTCTCCAATTAGGTCAAACATCAATCTAGAGCATGTATCATTTAATTAGGAGTAGAGAGATTCCTTCCATAACAACTATATGTAGTATAATATATTAGGTCACAAAAGGGGCATCGATCAATAGATTGATCCCCATATATTCCCTATATGGGGTCAAGGTCGACTATATCCCATATCTAAGAGAGTCAAGAGTTAGCTCTCTTTATATAAAAAACATAAATAAATCAAATCTCCTCCATTAGAGGTGTGCCTAGAGTTCTTTTCCCTCCCCCCTCCCCCCTCTCCCTAGAGATAAGTTCATTCAATTGGAAATCTTGAAAATATCTATCTCCTCTCTAATAATGGCAAAGTTGGTTCTTGTATCAAGTGAGGGTGTGGGTTCTCAAGGAGGTGATCATTGAAACTCTATTCCTAGAGTTGTGGGGGTAACTTGGTGTGGAGTGCATAATTGATAATGATTGTTTATGTTGGTTTGTTGCTCTTCTTGGTTGTAATATTTTTTCTATTAACCTTTATATTAGTGTTTTCCTTTTTTATTAGTTTATAGTCTATGAATGTTAGTAGTTGTAGGTACTTAGCCATATAGTAAGTATGTATACAAAAGTATTGTAGGTTTACTTAGAGATCTAAGTTGTTCCATTTATGATATATGTATGTCTCTATATTCTAACTATCTTTCACCATTAGGGTTACATAGGTTTTTATCTTTGTATAGTTTTTAATTTTTTGATCACATTGCTAGTGATGAGGCCCATTTATGTAAGCTCACATTATATATATTTTAAATGGTTTCTCACTCCATTGACCTCTTGGAGGTGATGTGTCTATAATGTCTACCTTTTTTAGGATGGTGTCATACATTAGTTAGCAAAGAATAAATGAGAGATTAATAGGATTAAAAATTCACTCATTTAGAAGATTGTTGCACTATTATTTCTCACAAAGAGGATACTAGGATAGTGATGGTGTGTAAGTCGAGTTATGAATTTTCTTAGATAATAGTTTGAGTGGTGTTGGTAGTTGGGGCACGGTTTCATTTGGATTCCTATGTTATAATTTATGTCTTTTCTAGCTAGGTTTGGTTTTTTTCTCACCTAGTTTGGTCTTATTTTTAGGCCTCTTTCTTACTTAAGAGTTTTAAATAATTTATTTAAAGGCTAGTCTTTTTGGAATTTTTTGGTTTAGTAGAATGCCATTTTTGTATGTACTCTTTGATATGCTAGTTTTCTAGGGTGAAGCCCCCTTTAAAACCATCCTTTAATTGTAAAAAAAACTACATGCTAAATATTTCCATTAATGGAACCTAAATAAATTCTATCATTCTATAAAATTTTGATCCTTTATTCCTTTTCAAATGATTGTAATGTTTTCAACTTTTTTCACTTTTCTCAACATACTCTTTGAAAAATGATCTTTCACTAACTAAATTTACCCTTTATTTTTATATAGGTATAATTGGGGACCTAAAGAGTCCCTCATCCATTCCAAAATCAACTAGAATTAGTTTGAAAGCATATCTAAAGTAAAAACCAACCCCTTGAAAAAGGGTCAAACATTCATACAATAAATTTAATGATAATCTCCATTCCACCCCCAATCTACAATAATTATACAAGCTAAAATCCCACCCCTATTTATAAACATGAGGGATAAGATCAGAAAAAATCTCTTCTTCTTATGGGACATGAGTTTCATACATTGAGTGGTCTTGTGCTTGAAAAATGCTTATTTTTTACTATAATCTATTCACATATATACTTATTATAACATAAGCTTGTTACCTAGGTTCTACCACCAACTATGCATGACCATCCAAGGAAAAAAGACCCTCATCACAAATGGGAATAGATGGTCCAGTGCCATTAAGATTTGAGGCCAAGGGATCATAACCCCTAGCTTCAAAGAAGAAACATATTCTACAAGAGAAGGATTTTTTTTTAGGGAGAGTTAGGATCTTAGAGTCCTTACACATGGGACCCAAAAGTACCAATGGAGAATAATTAGGTTAAACTAAAATCTATTGATGATGAGGTTAAATTATTTTCCACTAATAATATTTGAAAAGGGTGAAAAATAGGTTGGGGTTGATTGAAAGAAAAAGGGGGTTCACCAAAATGATAGTAGATAAACCTATTATTCACCATTTCATTCAAGAAATGAGATCCAAATAATGAAATGAATATCAACCAAAAGGTGAGTCAAATCAAAGTGTGAATTTGCAAATTTCCCTTTTATGCAAGGACAGTGGTCTAGGCCAAACAACACTTTGGGGAGAAAGATTAAAAATAGAAAAACAACTCCAAAATGTAAGCTATAAATTTCATCTAGAAGATTAACCTCAATTCTCATGGAACCAAAAACTAAAATGCAGATCTGAGAATGGGAAAGTCATGTGTACTAGTCACCAAAAGTTCCTTCTCAAAGCAAAATAAGGACTCATTCACCCTATGGAGAATGGGTCCTAGCTAGGGCTATGTAAAAATGGTTTCTGGGTTTTCTTCTACTATGTCTACACTACCAAATTCTTGAATCTCACAATTAGACAACCAAAAATAAATTGTGTAGGTCAGTTTCCATGAAATTGCAAGAATGATGACAATAAATGTAACTTTGACAACTTTGCAATTTTTCTCTCTAAGAGATCTTCCACCTAAAATATACAAACACACATCAAGAGGGAAAAATCTTGTTTTGTTGGTGAATAAGGGTTTGCCTTGATCAAACCCCGTTTTGATAATTAAACCTTGAAATGAAACAATGAAACATGAAATGAATGATAAATGAGCAAGCCTATGTCATAACTCACCAAACCCTTGTTTGAACCTTGGAATATGGATCTGTAACTTGCATGAGATGGATTTAATGGATGTGGATCTCGATCATGAAACTTGATTTGAAATAATGTCTTTGAATGATTGAATGGATCTTGAACACTACATCAACATATTAGCTCAAATAACATGCATGAAATGAAATAAGACTTTGACATGATAATGGATCTTGATTGTTGCAATAGATCTTCAATAAATCTACCATTTGAATTCCTTGAAAATTCTCTAGAAATTCTCTTGATCACACTTTCTCATAAACTTTATAGAATGCTTGAACTCTTATATTTGCTAGGTGAAACATAGTGAAATGATCTCTTATTTATACATATGTTAACATTAATTCCTCAAATTCAAATAACACAAGCCGACATGTGAATATTCATTTGAAATCATTGAAATCCCACCAAAAACATAATGAAAATTTAGGTCCTAGGTCTAAGTGAGGATCCATTCACCCTTGGGAAAATGGGTCCTAGGTCACTTATCTAGGACACACATTGTTCGGTGTTAAGTGTTATGTCATGGCATTGATGACTGTTGGGTTTCCTCTTCGAAAATTGTAATTAATTAGGATTGGATTTTAATTACAGGGGCCAATTAAGGAAAATTAACCTCACTTAATCAATAAAGCCCTAGATACATGTGAAAATGTAAAGGTACACCTTACAACACCATAAATAAGGCACAATTAAGTCTATTTTATTTAATAAGGCCCTAAACTCAATGTGAATATGTAAAATACATATTACAACACTAAAGGAAATATTTTATCTCATTTATTTAATATTTAGTCCCAAATTGATTGTGAAAAAGGGATAATTTTTCTTACATTACATTTAGCCCCCACTTTAGTGAGTATGACCCAATGCCAAAATCACACTAAAGTAGATATTCAAGACACATATGTATGCAAAAATGACAAAGATACTTAATCATACAACATCAAATCCTAGGAGAAGAGGGTAAATGGATCAAGCTTCAACTATCCCAATGCGATGTGGAACACAACTATTTGTCCTACACGCTCACAAGAAGAACTCAATGTCCACTATGCAAATGACACATATGCTCACATGGGCTAATGGAACCTCAGGCTGTCCACTAGGTGAGCCCCCAATGGATTTAAAATGAGAATATTATTATGTTCCCATGCCATATCAAAGCTATCCTCCTAAAAAATTCAATAAGATACCACAATACAACACTCCAAGCACCTAACAAGTGGCATTATGCTAAAAATTCATGAACACGGGGAAGGATTGACTAGCAAGCAAGGTGCATTATGCTTGATGGCCTTGAATTTAGGGATGGGTTCGAGCTTCACAAGGTTAACAAGTTGTATTATGCTAAACACTTATGAAAATTATACATATATAGGTTTGTTCAAAGGGATCTTGCTTAGTTCGTGTAAGGTCTTCTTCGTAGGGATCATCATGCCTAATGTCTCCAAGAGAGGACAAGTCCAAGATAAAAGATTCACAACTTAGGGAATGCAACATGTAGCATCGCCACTAAGAGGAAAGTCGTATTCTAATAAATATCACGCTCTTAGAGGACATCAAACCTAATGATGCCACCAAGAAAATAATGCAACACAAGAAGTAAGAAAATTGTACAAAGAATGTGGGGACACCAATGTATGCCCCCAGTTTAAAGGAATTGCTAACACCTTGTTATGAGAAATAACTTTAAAGTAGAAAATATTCTATGCTAACCATAAATAGGACATGAGAGCTTACTCGAAAATCCCTATGCCAAGTTATATGTTTCAAAATGAAGCTACATCATGTAAAGGGGTTGCCCACAAAATGAAATCCCAAAACACAAAAGAGATCCATGGATTCGAGGTCGGTATATCTTTGCTACAATGTGATTATAGAGCTCAAAAACATCATCATTCCCCAAATAGTCGTAGAACAGGAAGAATGACACATAAAGAGTGAAAACAAAGAATTTTTTTTAGGTCAACATGGAAGAGACCTAAATGTCTCAATTCCTTGTGTCATCCCTAAAAGGAAAATAAATACAAGCAAAAAGACAAATGTTTACAACATAGAGAAGAATGTAGATACATATAGAGGAATGCAAATGAAGAGAGATATACACCAAAAATAACAGTATAGGGGATCACATTACACACATGCAATCACATAAAGAAACATGAAAAAGAAAACAAAGAAAAAGACTAGTAAGACACATGCGAGTCAACCTATAGCAGGTCGTTCACATCCCAATATTGTCTAGTGTATGCAGAAGGAGGAAAACTAGCCAAAGGGATAATATCAGGTGCCAAAACTAGGACAAGGCTATCTAACCCCTTGTCCCCACTAAGTGCAGGAAAATGATGAGCAAAGATAAGTGATAAGAGTTAGCTCCTTCCAATAGAGAGAATGATTTGCAATGAATTTTAAACATGTAATAATGAGCATACTAGGATCCTACAACTATGACATGGCAAGGAAAAAAGTGCATGATTTAAGGGATTATCTCTATCATATCAAAATTTTCAAGGATTCCTCTTAAGGAATGACACTCATTAGTAAGGTTCCCAAGAATTCTATGATATGTGAAATAATTGATGTTCTTAGGCTTGGTACCCTTACTAAGAGGTGGTAATATAAGCCATCCTATATGAATAAGGTGTTCCATTTTTTGTTCATTTTGTGTTTTAGTATGTATGAATGACAAATTTTTGAGTTTTTAAGGTTTGGATTTCATGTTTATTTGAGGATCTTGTTGAGGTGGATTGGAAGGAAAAAGAACTAAAGTGATCCTATCATCCTTATGAGAGACTACTTCATCATTATGAGGGAGGAAATTTGTATCCTTAGAAGATGTGGAGGGATAAGGATTTTGATATCCTAATCCCTTAGTGTCTTCAATAGGAAATTGCTCTAAAATTTTGTGAATTTCACGCTCATTAGTTATGTCACATCCTTGTTTAGTTAATATTTTAAAACCTTGGCCATAAGTCTCTTCTAAGTTGATGGTTGTGTTGGTCACTTTGTTAACATAACATGGATAAGAATGCACTTGATTAGAAGAGATAGGAAGTTTAAGCCTAGTTTGTGACTCAATTTCAAGATGTAAAGGATTAAACACCTCAAGTGGTGGGATGGTAGGGGGTGTTGGTTGTTGCACTGATGGATAAAAGGATGAATTATTGTCAAGGTTGGTAAGGAATTCATTTATGAAGGTTTTCATGCTATCATCATCTTCTACAATGATGTCAACTTCATGAGGACACTCATTAGGAGTTGATTGAGCATGGTTAGGTTCAATTGTATTAGGATCATTTCCAAAAACACAACTTGAAACATCAACTAAGGATGTCAAAGAATTCCATAGGTTACCTATGCACATGTCCATTATTTGAAATGCAAGGGGATTTTCAGATTTTCAGATTTATAACAAGGTACTTATCTGATTACATAATTCAAAAAGCTAAAAATGATATCTTGTAATTGCAATTTTGAAATCAAACAATGCACTAATTTTATCAAATTAAGCTAAATATGATCAATTTCACTTAACAAAAATTCTGTACACTAAAAAAAAAATAGAAAACAACAAATTAAAATGTAGAAACATATGTTTTAGTGCCCAAAAAATTAGGAAATAACCCTGATCAGAGACTCATTTTCCCAGGGGCGAATAGGTCCTAGGTTAGGGTTTTTATTTATTTATAATAAATTTATGAGATGATCTTTCAATGGTTTCTAGATTATGATTAGAAACAAGTTACAATATGATTTTTCTATGAATTTAATGTTGAATGCAAGTGAAAAATGTGACAAAATGACAAACTAGGGGACCTAATTTGATGTATAATTTTGTTTGAATTTTCAAATGTAAGTGAATGATGATGCAATGCTATGTAAATGATTTTCAAAATGATATTTTTTTTGTATTTTTCAGATTTCAAAGAATGCAAAAATGTAATCCTAAAACCCTAAATGAAATGCAAAGTTAATGCTAGTTAAGCAACCCTAAATGAGACTCAATTCAATTCAATGAAATGCAAATGAACGCAAGATCTAAATCTAGGGTGAAAATGGACTCCAAAATCAGAAAATTGCAATGATTAAACTTAGGTTCACCACAATGAAATAGGTGAAAAATATAGGTTGGGGTTGATTGAAAGCAAAAGGGGGTTCACCAAAATAATAGTAGATAAACCTGTTCTTCACTATTTCATTCAGGAAATGAGATCCAAACAATGAAATGACTATCAACCAAAAGGTGAGTCAAATCAAAGTGTGAATTTTCAAATTTCCCTTTATGCAAGGATAGGGGTCTAGGCCAAACAACACTTTGGGGAGAAAGATTAAAAATAGTAAAAAAACTCCAAAATTCAAGCTATAAAGTGAATCTAGAAGTTTAACCTCAATTTTGATGGAACTAGAAACTAAAATGAAGATCTAAGAATGGGAAAGTGATGTGTACTAGTCACCAAAAGTTCTCTTTTAAAGCAAACTGAGGACTCATTCGCCCTATGGAAAATGGGTCCTGGCTAGGTCTTTGTAAAAATGGTTTCTGGGTTCTCTTCTACTGTGTCTACACTCCCAGATTCCCACAGTTGGACAACCAAAAACAAATTATGTAGGTCAATTTCTATGAAATTGCAAGAATGATAACAAGAAATGCAACTTTGAAAACTTTGCAATTTTTCTCTCCTAGAGATCTTCCACCTAAAATCTGTAGACACACATCAAGAGGGAAAAATGTTGTTTTGTTGGTGAATGGGGGTTTGCCTTGGCCAAACCCCATTTTGGTAATTAAAAATTGAAATGAAATAATGAAACATGAAAGGAGTGATGAATGAACAAGCCTATATCACAACTCACCAAACCCTTGTTTGAACCTTGGAATATGGATCTGCAACTTGCATGAGATGGCTTCAATGGATGTGGATCTTGATCATGAAACTTGATTTGAAACAATTCCTTTGAATTCTTGAATGGATCTTGAACACCACATCAACATATTAGCTCAAATAACATGCATGATGCAATAAGAATTCGACATGATAATGGATCTTGATTGCTGCAATAGGTCTTCAATAAATTTTCCTTTTGAATGCCTTGAAAATGCTCTTGAAATGCTCTTGATCACACTTTCTCATAAACTTGCTAGAATGCTTGAAGTCTTAGATTTGCTAGGTGAAACATAGTGAAATGATCTCTTATTTATACATATGTTAACATTAATTCTTGAAATTCAAATAACACAAGACGACATGTGAATATACATTTAAAATCGTCGAAATACCACAAAAAAACTAATAAAAATTTAGGTCTTAGGTTTAAGTGAGGACCCATTCGCCCTTGGGAAAATGGGTCCTAAGTCACTTACCTAGGACACACATTCTCCAATGTTAAGTGTTATGTCATGACATTGATGAATGTTAGGTTTCCTCTTCAGAAATTACAATTAATTAGGCTTGGATTTGAATTAAAGGGGCCAATTAAGGCAAATTAACCTCAATTAATTAATAAAGCCCTACATAATTGTGAAAGTGTAAAGGTACACCTTACAACACCATAAATAAGGCACACGTAAGTCCATTTTATTTAATAAGGCCCTAAACTCAATGTGAATATGTAAAATGCATATTACAACACTAAATTAAGGCATAATTTATCTCATTTTATTTAAAATTTATTCCCAAATTAATTGTAAAAAAGGGATACTTTTTCCTACACTACAATATTATATGATGATAATCTTAGTCTTTTGTCATGGATAGGATTCTACCATATGATATTGAGTAGAGTGAGATTTGTACTTGAATTCCCTTCACTCATAATCTAATTGTTGCTTCCAAATACAATCTCCAACCTTGAGCCAAATCTCTTTCGATAATCCCCATAAAATGTTCATTTGACATAAAACCTTACAAAAGTAGGATGAGAGTGAGAGATGTTTCAAAAGAAATATAAATAAGTTTCCTTGAGATTTCAAATGTTATCAAGCTATGGTTTAACCAAAATTACAAGGGAAGATTTTAAGGTAATCTAACCCACTTTCAAATCATAGACATGTTTTGTAGAGGGACTAAAATTTGGATATGATGGTTTCATGCTAAGAATTTCCTATTCTCAAGATTAGAGTTTCATCTCAAGAAAAAATCCTAATCTTAATTATAATTGCATGTTACTATAAAAAAAATCTAAGCACATGGCTAAATGCTTAAATCCTATTAGAGAAAGGGTTTCTAGTTCTTGTAGATCCAATTATGGAGGTTTACAAGGCTCGATAATAATTTGTGGATTTTGCATGTCAAACTTAGTTTTGCACAGTGCTTCTCTTCCTAAAAAAATTTCAACACCATCTCTAAAATAGTTATCTTATTATATTTTTACTCCAAATTCAAATAAAATATTTTGATGTAATATTTTAGAGTTGTCTAAGCAAATTTTTCTTTTAGTATAAAACCTTTCATTTTGATCCTTAACTCCAAACCACCAAACTAAGGTTTATGGAGTATAGATGTTATGTGGGTGAAAGATCATTTACAAAAGGTGTTGGTCTAGTGTTGTTGGGATCTATTACAATGGAAAATTGTGAGCAAAGGAAAGCCATAAATGCCTTGTGTATAGATTTTTTAGGGGATATAATTTTTCCTTGTAGAATAGAAGTAATCTCACTTTGTGAAACACCAACAGTAAGGATTATGCTGGGAAATGGGACACCAACAAACACTTCACCATCACCTTTCAAATTAAAATTCAAGTTTAGATGCATATTTCATCAACTTTAACCTTTATTACATATATTTTTTAAGAAATAATAAATGGCATAATGCAAATATATTAAATTATAAATAACATTTAAACAATATTCACGTATTATATAAAAAAGAGCTCTCAATATATAAACATCATTATTAGACCCTATCCTACTAGGTAATAATAGTCACTATAGTGATAACTAGTTATTATTCATTATACTTTCTAATAAATTAAAAAAATGATATTTCTAGCTAATATTGATTCCTCTCAATTTGAGCATGTAAATTTATTAATTAAATTTTTTATACAATAATTTATATAATTTTATTGGCCAAATGATTTAAACTTTTATTAGAACCTTCACATTATTCTATGAAAATATTAATCACTTTAATAAATCATTGTAAAAGTGACAATTATTTAAAACATTTATTACAAGTCCAATTTTTTAATTATATATTGACTTATCACTTCTATTGAGAATTGTTAATGTTAGAGGTACCACTTCTTTAGTTTGTGTTAATTAGAAGAAGCTAAGAAAATTAAACAGTTACAAAACATAGTTGTAACAACAACAACAAAATTAAAATAAGTACAAAGCTACACCAACAACAACAAAATCATTGTCCCAATAGCAAGAGAACCGCATCATACAACACTATCATCAAGTAGCATACACCTCTTCTGTGGATGCACAATAAAACAACAATCTTACTAATTCACACTCATGACAACAAAAAAGGAAGCGTATGAAGATCTTGCAACATAGAACACCTGCCAGTTGAACACCTTGCATAAATCAAGTGATACTAGTAGTTGAGTAGGCCTAAAAACTAGTGTCTAAAGTAGGTTGGAATCTTGTAGGAACAATCTTATTCTTGAGCTATGTGAGAAGACCTTCAACCCATCGCTTGATAGCATATTGTTAGTGTGTTGATAAATTAAATGGGTTATCCAAATCACTTGATTTAATAGAATAGAGTAGATGAAATGAGTTTCCATTTCACTGGATGGAAATGACTAAGAAAAAGTGACCAAACATCTAAATTTCCATATGCATTTAATGATATTAAGGTGACATGAGCTGGAAATTAAGTTATGATTAGCTGATAAATCAAGAAGAGCAATTTTCCACATCCAAAGGAAATGAAAAAGGATAGGTATGAGAGTGAAAAAAGTTGTCCACAACTGTTTAACATGAAGTCAAAACCAAAAACAATGTTTAAAAGATTCAATCCTATCACTTCTTTAAATACAAAATATCTGTACATATCTTTAGCTTAGTGGGATGTGTAAGGAGCATAATTGTAATGCACTACATAGATATTCATATAAATTAAAATTATATAATAAATATATGTGGCGATAACCTATTTTCATAAACTATATTGAATTCATAACATACAAAATATAAATTGCATTCTCTTCTCCATCCTCTCTTGTCACCAATGATGAATAAGATTACTCTCTAGTCATTAAATTTGATGATGGTGAGTTGTAGAACAATCAAGAAAAAATCATGAAAACATTTTTTGATCATTATAAATAGCTATTCACTGATGAATCCATCAAAGACCCCTTAATTCCCATTTTGGAAGACACTCTCGCTCATTGCATTCCTCAAGAAATTCAATAGGACTATAGTAAATTTCTTGACCGCAACCTTTCCTTGGAGGAGATTGATGAAACCATGTATAACTTGGCCTTAAAAAAGAGTCATGGTTTAGATGGTCTTCTTGTGGAGTTCTATCACACTCTTTGGCCCCATATTAGAGAATATTTTTATAATGTTTATTTGGAAGGTATAGAAACTAGGTCCCTAGGTGCAATCATTAAACATGGCTTGATTAAACTAATTCCCAAAGGGAAACAAGAAGACTTAGTGAATGGTTGGTGCCCCATCACTCTTCTCAACACATCCCATAAGATCATTGCTAAAGCTCTTGCCAAAAGAATCAAACCCATCACATAAGAAATTGTTAGACTTGAGAAAAATAGTTTCCTTGGGGGCAGATTCATTCTTGGTAATTTAATCCTTGCTTGGGAATAATTTGAATGGGCCCAAAAAATAGCTCAAGATGCCCTGATCCTCAAACTTGATTTTGACAAAGCATATGATCGTATAAGATGGCATTCATCCTCAAGATGATCCAATGGTTAGGATTTGGACCTAACTTTTGTGCTCATGTTCGTATGTTGTTCATGGATGCTAATGCAAGATTGGCCATTAATGGAGCCCTTTCCCCTCAATTTCCTCTCCAAAATTCGATTCACCAAGGCTACTTGTTAGCTCCTTTTCTTTATGTGCTCACTGTGGATGCTCTCAGTTACCTCTTCCAACACGACCATTCTAACTCACTCATCCATGTAATCTCTCTCCTTGGTAAATGCATGGCACTTAATTCCTATTTCGTAGATGATAGCATGATATTCATTCAAAATTCAGTAGATGACATCAATAATCTTCTGGATATCCTTGACTTCTACTATAACATCTTAGATTCCAAGTGAGTTATACAGAAAACTGAATTTTGGATGACAAGGCCCAACTCTCGTCCTCCATGGATCCTTAAGGAATGGAAATAAATTAAGCATGAAACCATATATTAGTACCTTGGAATTCCTTTTGGGTTAGGATTCGCTTTGAAGAATATGTGGAATTGGTTCTTTAATAAACTCAAATCCAAAATGTTGGCATATACTAACCATTTTCTCTCAATGATTGGGCATATTTAGGTGGCTAATCAAATCCTTTTCGCTAGCCATGTCTATACTTCCTCTTGATGGCTACCCTCCAAAGCATGATACAACCAACTCACCTAGCTAATTCATAATTTTATTTGGTCTAAATGGGGGAAACAAAAAGGAAGGCCTACTACCTCTTGGTCTCATTGTATCCTCCCTAAGGAGAAAGGTGGATTGGGCATCATTGACCCATTTACTCAAGGAGTTTGTCTTACAACCAAATGGATAAGTGGGGCCCTAGATAGCAATGGTCCTTGGAAAAATGATTAGATTTTGTATCGAAATAGATACCTTTGGAAAAGCTTGGATCTCAATCCAATGGAGTGACAAGATCCTCTTAGCACCCTACTTCAAACTCCATGGATCAGCCCCCCTAAACTGCATATGGAAAGCATGACAAGTGGTCTCTCATAAGTTGTCTTAGTCTAACCATTCCTCCAATCATGGGCTCAATTTTGTAACCTCATAAATTTGGTGGAATTGATTGATTCAATATAATAATCTACCTCTTTCCAAAACTCCCAGGATGAAAGCTAAATATCTTTTCAAAAAAGGCATCCAAGTTTTCGGTGACTTATGGGATCCCACCAGTTTTACTTGGAAATCTTGGTAGCAACTTAAACTTAGCTTTAACTTAAAACACAAAGATAAACCCATAGTGTTGGGAATCCAAAACATGGTGCCCCTAATCTCTCCATCCTCATGTATACTAGCTTTCATTCAAGTTTTTTTAAGGATTGGAGGTGGCCAGATGGCGACTGCATCAAAATTTTTCCACTTGAGATTATCTGCAAACAAATTTAAATTCCTAACTTGAGTTTGTATTTCTAGCTTATTTTTATTTGGCATTGCAACCTCATAAGGCCAAAGTGGAAAAAAATCATCTTACAAATCTTGAAATCCCAAGCTGATGTACAATCCCAACTCATCACCTGGAAGCTTCTGCATGCTAAACTCTCAATGGGAATTCACCTCAAATTTCTTCGTCCACCTCCCTCTTGCCTGTTTTGTGGTAAAATTGAAACCTTCAAACAATATTTTTGGTCATGCCCTCATGTATACAAGTTGTGGTCAACATTCCTTACGTTATTACTAGCCTTGTTTCATTTTCCTTGGTCATGGAAATTAACTCTTCTTGGTTACTTTTCCGCTCATAATTTGTTAGCTAATTCATGTCGACTTATCATAATAAAAAACATATGGAGGTTTTGATGCCAAGCTACTTTGTCTCACTCCTTCTCCATTGAGATTGAATTGCATGTTATTTATTCTAATCTGCATACCCTTGTGTTGAGTCTTGATTCGTACCTTGGAAAGAAGGACACTAATTGTAACGTTCTTTAACTCCAAGTGAAGTCTTTTTTTTCCTAGATTCAAGCCAAAATGTTTCCTATTTCTCAAGATGTAACATGCATATATAGGTGAATTTGACAGGGTTTGGTCAAACATTGAAGAAGTGCATGTAGTCGCTATAGATATTGAGAAACAAAAAGCTAGTGTTAGTGGTTATGTGATGGAAATTCTTATTTTGGATATAATGAGGAATTACACTAGAGTTGAGTTGTGGGCTTATCCTTATTGCGGCAAATTCATTCCTTTGTCTGCTCATTATTTTCTTTTGAGCAACAACTGTTTCCCCACTTATAATTATGGGTAGAAAAACATGCAAGTTCTCCAAGCTTTAAGGCTTAAATAGTTCAATTACATGCACAATGGCACAACGAATGAGGGGATAATTTTTCTTTGTGACTTATGCATTTGTGTGGAGGAACACACTGGTGTGTAAATGCTTCTAACAGTGCTAGGATGTTTTGTTTTGCTGCCAAGGGTTGCTATTCACTCCACTCTTTGTTGCTCCTTGTAAATTCTTTTCAAGCTTGCTATTTGTTGACTATTGGCAACAATTTGTTGCTACAGGTTGCTATTATGTAGCTGTTTATTTTAGACTTTGTAACTGTTCTTTTTTTTTTGCTATAGATCTTTGATCCATTATGAAAAAAAATATTTTATTGCTATTTTGATACAAATTTGTAAATGATCTCTGTAATTTTTTATTAAGCTTTTTTTCCAATAAAAAAAATTACTCTCTAGTACTATGCATGATTATGTGTCTCATTTTTATTTTATTTTATAACATGTATGAATGTTATTGAAAACTTCTTTATGTTTACTTTGACTGTAACAAGATTGAATTCTAAAGAATATCTAAATATATACATTTGTGGATAAATAGTGCTCATTTCAAGAAGTGGTACGTATGAAAAGCTTACACACTATTCTCTTATATTTTAAGAAATCAAGTATAATAATTTAATTTTCTTTTCTAGATAATTTTTCCATATCTTGACCTTAGGTTTTTAGATAAATTGACATAGCTAATTTTTATTTTTTCCTATTCAAGAAAGTTAACATTTTATGAGTTAATAGGCATTGCAAGGTGATTTTAGGCAACGACTTAGGATAAATATAGATAAATACAATATTTAAATAAAAAATCTAATATTTAATTAGTTACTATTAGTTTCTAAATAGGTATCTATTAAGTTTTATTAATTGGTAATAAATGAGCCAATGCAAGATCATAATTAAAATAGTTTGATTAGAATTTCTAATGATTTTTTTTTCTAATTTGTTTCAATAATATCAAAATTATTATTATTATTATTTTTAGGAAAAAATGGCAAGCCACTATAATTATATTAATATTAATAAATAGATATTACAAAATCTTGGTTCAGGCAAGCATACCGGCGGGAAAGAACTAGGAAGAAAACCCCCGGCTATAGAATATCAAAATTATTTTATCTATCATTCTATTAGATAATAATTGTCAACAATCTTATTAGTTTGATGTAAATTATTTTGCTTATAGTTAATTGCATTATTGATAGAATGTATTTAGTTAGATTGATTTTGACTATATTAATAATTATTTTCATATCACTTTCTCATTCTATCCATTGTCCCATTTCATACATTATTTTGTATTGAAAGGGTTGTGGGCCAATATTATGGAATGTAATTTTTTTTTTTTTATTATGTTGGAGTCAATTTTAGTTTGTATGGGTATTCAAGATTATTAAAAAGTGAAATAAAGAAAGGATAAATGATTGCGACTAGAATAACTAATTATAAATAAACAAAAATTACATCTATTAATTTTGAAGACATAAGAATGAGGAAGCACACGAATGCGTTTATAATTAATAATAAGAAAAATAATATTTAGTAAAGGACAATGAATAGTTATATTTATTTATTTTATCTATTTTCTTCATAGATTACTCCAAAAATACTATATTTATACAAATTATAGTACTTATAATCATATTTAGAACTTTAATTCTCATTTGAAACCACATCTCTTTGATTAACATGTCTTGGTTCCAACTTTGCTTGAATTAGGTTATTTTATTTTACCTTTTAAACATCATTTAGAAGCAAAGCTTTGAAAACGATTCAACAATTTCATCTCTAATATGTCCAATGATTTCATAAAATTTTATTATGTTTTCGATATAAAAAGCAACAAAAATAGGGTGCTGACCCTTTAGTACAGGCCATCAACAATAGAGTAACACTAACAACGTAGTAACAACAAGGTCTAGAAACCAAACCAAAACCCTAAATAGTTCATATCAAAAACCACCACCAAAACATAATACAAAAACTAATACTAATAGTAATTTCCATCATGAAACCATGATTTAGAGTAGTCTTAACCACAAACCACCAAGGGTCATACCAGTTATAAGGAAACATGAAAACCGTAACAATATATTTAGTAAAATTAAAAAGAAATGATGGCCATTGAGGCCAACACCAGCCAAAAAACCAAATCTCCCACAAGCCTAATCCTTCATCCCATTGCATGGTTTAATTAAAGTTATGGTAGCCCAATCTTCAGTGAGGAACTTAAGAAGTTCCTTGTTGATAACTTCTTCCTCCACATTGCTCGTGGACTTATCTTTCTGCAGCAAACATAGAGTGGTGGCGGACCTGTGCATGATCTTCAGCACGAACCGAGTAACATCTTGCAACCTTTTCTCCAAACTCTCCACTTTGCATTTAAGGTTGTTGACCTCCTCCCAGACTGCATCTTGTTTACTGCAAGCTTCCTCCATGGGGGCCTTTCCCTTATCAATGTTTGAGGCCCTAGATTTGACCTCCTTGATCCTAATACTGGCAGGGGCCATGGGCCCCCTTTTAAGGCTTTCTGGAACATGGGAGGAACTACTAGTAGAAGCTGAAAGAGCCTCCTCCTCCACATCCTTTTCCTCCTTACTCTTACTCTCACTCCCATCACCATTGTTAGAATCTGACACCTCCTTAAAACTCTTGTCTTTTTCTTTCTTGATGACCAATCTACTTGACCTGCGAGGGGTACTAGTCTCCTCGGTGATCTCAATGTCAGAGTCAATTTGTTGAAGCCTAAATTTGGTTTTCTTGGAGGCTTTGGATTTAGTTTTCAGAGTGGGAGCTATACATTTTTTGTCCTTTTTCTTCACCACGGGCCCCTAGGTAGGGGATGTCTCTTGGGGAGAGGCTTTCGCAGTAGGACTTTTTATACATTTTTTCTTACCTGGGCCAAGGGTATCCATAATGCTAGTGTAGGATGTGAAATTATGCATTTTAGTTAAAAACTAACATAAACAAGCATGATTAGTATTCAAGCAAAGCGAACCTTCAACATCCATATGAAATAAATCAACATGCTTCATGATGCCATCAAAACAACAAAAGATTAGATAAACTAGTTGAAAGCATACAACAAAACATGAAGAAAATACTATCTCATATTGGATTGGTGCTTCTATGGAAAGAAGCCCTTTCCCAATCCTTGATTAAGCTAAGCTAAATGATATAATGCTAATGATAATGATGGAGTAGGGTGGGAAAAATCAGTTCTTCAATGAAGAGTGACTTTGCATAAGCTTTTTGGATGAAATTGTGGAGGATTTGCTCAAAGTTGAAGCTTCTATTTAAGGATTTTCAAAATGCTAAGTGTTGAAGAGAGACCAATGTGGGACTAAGATTGGAAAAATGAAAGAAGGACACTTGTCAAGTGGTGATAGGTCAATGGATGTGCAAAATTTGGGAAGAGTGCCCATGAGAGGGAGAATTTGAATTCAAATTTTGCAATAAATTTAGAGAGGGGGACAAGAAAAAGAGCAATAAATGCAATGTTGGAGGGACAAATCAACTTGTCATGTTGAGTGAAAATGAGGGTTTAAATAAATCAATAAATTGATTTATTGGTGCAAGTTGCAAAATCTAGAGAATGCAAGTGGTTAGGATGTGATAGGCATTAGACTAAATTTAATCAAGATTAATTAGCTAGGATGATGATTAGGATGTTTGAACTTTTTGACTTAAATATTTGATTTATTTAAATCAGAAAAGGATGAAAAATGCATTTGGATTTATTAAATAAAAGGCTTGATTTATTTATTTAAAATGAGGGTGATGGGATCAACTTGATTTATTTGATTTAAACTAACGACTTTAGGAGATTGATAAATAAACTTGATTTATTTGCTAAATGGATGAATATGACCTAGTTGAATGGATTATGTAAATTTGACGTGTCTACATTTTTCCCCTCTTTGAAGCAATGTACTTGTTGCATTGGTTCAAAGAATAAACTTACCGCAATCAAAATTCAAATTTTTTTTGATTTTTCGGATGCCCCAGTGGAAAGAAGTACACTGGTACATTTCCCCCTCGAGAGATTGAGCGAAAAGATTTAATTTGAGGGTCGATCTCATGATAAAGAGGTTCAAAATGGGTGGTTATGGGCGATGATGCAAATGAGATGATTTCAAGATGCTTAGAATAACAAATCTATATTATTTTAAACAACTTAAATGATGATATGATGTGATGATGGATGACATGGATGATGTGATATGCTACAATTATGCAATGGATGATTTATGTAGATGCTTAGACTAACAGATCTATATTATGATGATGATGCAAATGAAATGCATGTTTATGAAATGAATGATATGTGGTATGCTAACAGTTTTTTGGATGCAAGATGGATGCATGATGGATGCATGATGTTAGCGTGGAAATCAGATATGACAAGAGGATCCCAGAAGCCAACATTATGAGAGATGATGATGAGAAATGATGATAAGAAATGATGATGATAGATGGATGATTATTGGAGATGATGATGATAGATGATGATAATGATGATAAATGATGATGATGATGATAAATGATGATGATTTGCTTATCAAGGATTGGGATTTTAAAAGGGCTACTTACCTTATGTTTGATAACACACATAGGCACAATGCATCAAGGTAAAAAGAACCAGGATGGCGTTGTGCCTAGTGCGATGGACTTTGACTTGACAAACATATAGGAGTATTCTTGTTTACACCTAACATACAGAAACCTTGCTAGGGTGCACTTCAGAAGTTTTAGACATCTCGGACCAAAACACGGAAAGGTATAACCAAT
Organism: Sequoia sempervirens; assembly: GCA_007258455.2. Classification (NCBI taxonomy): domain Eukaryota; kingdom Viridiplantae; phylum Streptophyta; class Pinopsida; order Cupressales; family Cupressaceae; genus Sequoia; species Sequoia sempervirens. The sequence goes on from VDFB02150913.1 coordinate 66,264, forward strand.
CAATGCAATAGTCAACAAGCCATCCAAAAAATCCTCTATACATATCTAACAAAGAAAGTATTCACCAAGTTATTTTACAAGAACGTCCAACAAGCACAACAGACAAAACAATAATGATCATTGCCCCATTCCTATCTCTCTAAATCCTTCGTTCGGATGTCATCGAGAGGTCCTTGGACTAAGCGCAATAAGATAAGTCAAAAGAAAAAGATAAAGCACACAAACAAGTTGATGTTCTTCAATACCGCTAACCAAAAGGGAATGTGTTTTTAAGGATAAGAACTGAAACTTATTGCCAAAAGATAATGCCCATTGTAGGAAGGATACATCCTAGGACATGTTAGTGGATGGTGACACTTCATCTCGTTTATCCAAAGTGTTCTTTCTGATAAATAATGTCCCTTGTAGGAAGGATTCATCCTAGGACATGATGTTATCAGATGATTGATATGGGACTGTTTGGATGATGGACTATCGACACAAAGACTTGACCAACTTGTTTACGTCTGACTGAGACTTGAGACTTGACGCTTTTGAGTTTTACTTTTAACCTGCTAGACTTATTTCTAACTATTTCACCAAAGGTTGAGGATGATGATCAGTTTATTATGAAAGGTGTTTATTGCGGGTGCAAGCGAGATGAGGCGGATGGAGTTTTCAAATATTTGGAGTTTTTGACGTTTTGAAATGTTTTGAGGCTATTTTTGGATTTTTTTTTGGATTTTTCAAATGTTTTGATTTTTATTTTCTGAATGTTTTTGGATTTTGATGTGTTTTGAATGTTTTTTGATTTTTTTGATTTTTTGATGTTTTTGCATATTTTGATGTTTTGATGTTTTTGGCTTTTCTGATGTTTTGATGTTTTTGGATTTTTTGATGTTTTGATGTTTTTGGATTTTCTGATGTTTTGATGTTTTTGGATTTTCTAATTTTAAGGACTTTAAGATCATACACGAATCCGATCCGATGAGAACATGCCCCCAGCGTGATGCAATAGACTACCTCGATAAAGGCAGGACAAACTGATCTTGAGGATGGGCCAAGTAGTACTAGGATGGATCATGATACGAATGCAAGACCAAGCTATGGTGTGAATGTGAGTGGGTGAGTGATGTATGGAGATGAGATGGATGATGGAAGTGAAATGGATGGATGATTCAGATCGAGCCATAAAGATCCTGGTGGATGGAAAGTGCTTATTTACACAATGCGCCTGTTTGCCAGGTTTTTACCAAGGTACTTGCCCAAAGTGCCACCAAAGTGGTTTTCACTAGAGGACGATTTTTTTGATTTTTTTTGATCCTTTTTTTGATTTTTTTTTGCTTTTTTGATTTTTTTGTTGTTACCAAGACGCCTGTTTGCCAGGTTTTCGCCGAAGTAACCATTTTTTAAGGACTTTTTTGGATTTTTTGGTTCTATACCTTGAAGAAATTAGGCACAAAACTTTTTGAGATGGGAGCTATTCATGGGCTCCTGCAGAGGTTCCCCTTTGAGTGTTGATAGCTGATATGCCCCTGATTTATAGCTTGCTATGACGATGAAAGGCCCTAACCAATTGGGTTCGAACTTGCCTTTGCTGCTGGGATTTGGGACATTCTTTTGATTTTCTTTTAAGACCAGTTCTCTGACTTGGAAAGTCCTGCTTCTGATCTTCTTGTTGTATCTTCGTTTGAGTCTATTTTGATAGACTTGTAAGTGATTCAAAGCATCTATGCATCTCTCATCCAGTAACTCCAGCTTGTTTAATCTTGACACCCGATAGTCCTCATCAGCGATGAGATTTTGCAATGATATTCTAAGGGATGGGAGCTCGATCTCAATAGGTAGTACAACTTCTGATCCGTAGACCAGG